>JAPKLW010004313.1:0-25734 GCA_026898455.1 Plectranthus barbatus
AATCACATTCATTTATTTATACTGAGTGACATTAGGTTGATTTTGTGTTGGTCCCGGATATCAGGGTATAACTTGGCAGCGGAAAATGTGTTAGTTCGTTTCTTACGCTCTGCTGGTTACTCAGCTGACTGGGACCTTATCAGCTGGTAAGTCAACTGGGACTATGAGTACTCAGCTGACTGGCGACTGGCTGGTCAGCTGGTAGCTCAACACTTAGAATATTTTAAGTCTGAGTTTGCACAAGTTATATCAGTTTTCAGATATACACCAGCACTTGAGTGCTGGGTTTCAAATCAGTATGAAAATGCAGAAAGCTGATAAAGACAAAAGGATTTTTATAGTGGTTCGATCAACTGATCTACGTCCACTCTCCAGTCGACTCACTGGAAATTTCACTATAAGAGCAATCAGGTACAAAGTATCCTACGATCTATCTCCAGCTGGTAGATGCCCCGTCTACCAGTCCACTGGATCAACCGTTCCCGGTCCTTGTCCTTCTTCAGCTCTCGTCAGATGGATGGAGTGCGAGCACGTCACTTCAACCTCCTCCTCTGACTGGTTGGGTGTTGAGTTCTCCCAAGAACGTGACTCCTCAATACGGCTAAAAGCCCGTAATAGCTCAAGAGCTGGCTGGCTCTAGAACTGCTGTGAACTTCCTCAGAGAGAGAAAGAACACCAAAGAGATCAATAACTCACAAGCTGGAAGCTTGGAGTCTCGTGTTCGAATAATCGACACACGGAAGAGCTTTTAAGAAAAGCCTCGAAAGTATTCTGCTTGCTGGCAATAAGTGCGATCGTTCTTTCGGTAGGTCAAGAGTGAGAAGAGTATTGAATGTTGATGGATCCCAGGTATTTATAGACGCGGGATCCCATTCAAATCTACTAGCCGTTTGGACACATCCGGAAAAGTCTCTGTCCTCGCATGTCCTTCTGCAGGCGGCAGGTAGGAATTTCCGGAAAGCGCCATGCTTTTGTCCACTTTATCTGACACAGATCTCTTTGTGTCAGAACGGCTCTTTAAGTCAGTACGAGGAATCGGAACTGGTGTCTTGAACTGATAGACTTTAAGGAATCCTCCCTTAAAGTCATACTTTGTCAGTTAATTCCTCGACGAATCTTCTTTTTGTCTCTAATACACTGGGAGAGTGAATCTTGAATTCTGCTGATAACATTCGACTGGTAGATCATTCTGGTGATCTTGTGCTGGCAGTCTCTGCTGGTGACTTTCCTTAGCACAATCAAGGTCTACCAATTCGTCTGATGTTATCTCTTGGAATCTCCCGTGACTGGTGGCTTCACCGCTGGTGAATAGTGTCAGCCAGAACACATATTCTGCTGGTAAGATCTCTCAGCCTCCTGCTGGTGAAAAACCTTCCCAACTGGTGAACAGTAACCAGTCAATAGCTCTACTCATGCTGATGAACAGTGTCAGCATGAGTTTTTGTCAGTCGCTTGCTGGTGAGACTTCTCTCAACTGGTAAGCACATCTCATGCTGGTGAACAGTAGCCAACATGAGTCTTGATCAGCTACGACTTACAACTCAAAAGACCTAAACAGGACTTTACATTTGAGACTAGAGCTATTCTAGAGACAAACTGACGCTGTTTGGACTTAGGATTTGATCCACCAAAACACTTAAGCACCAGATCAAAAGATCTAAGCTATCAACTGGGGAAGGGAAACTTTGACAATTTTCCCAACATTTTGTGAGTTTCTCTGTATTTTATTATTATTTGTATATTAGTGTGTAGTAGTAGTTTATATTGCAATATAGAATGTTCCGAATCTTATGACATCTCATTCTTTTTTACTTTGTTCATATTTTTTTATATATTTTGAAGTATTTTATGGTCTTTTACACTTAAGGATTGTAAATGAATAATTTTTATGTATGATTTTGATCGTGATTAAAGGTTCCAATACAAAAAGTGAAATAGTTAAATGTATCTTATGCAAGTATTAAATAATTTTAATAAATTTTGTTTTGCATAATAATAGTATTTTATTACATAAAAGAATCATCACTCAATTTTCTAATAGAAAGTAGATATTGGTTACAAACTTTATTAGAATAATTTCTCATGTTATTAAATCTCTCCTCCTTTTGAATTTTTCTTTACATAAAAAATATCCTATATAACATTAATTGAGATGAAGCTAAATAACAAATTATATAAGTTGATTGAAGCCGGAAAAAAAAATTCAAGAACAATAAGATTGATATGAATCTAAATGTTAAAATTACAATATCAAAGAAGAAAACATAAGCAAATGAATCAATAAATGAAAATACTAAATAACACAATATAAGACTTGAGCATCCAAGTCTTCTTCCTCCCAAATCGAAAACATGTAAGATGAATATTCTAAAACAAATAAGTTGCTAGATTTTTAAAAAAAAATTAACTATTCTTAAGAAAAAATTATCGCCTTGGTTGACTATGAGAACTTGAGAAGAAATGATGGAGTTGATTTTGCAAAAATAATCATATTTATAGTACTCCAAATGTAATATTGGGATTTTAATAAATTACATTACTTAATGCATTTTTTTCTAAATTGCATATCAAATGCTTATAATTTGTATTCTTATATTACCATTAAAATTTGGAAGTTTTTGAAATCATCATTAATCTTAATAATGATAATGCTAGTTGATTTTTTTTATATATAAATTAAATAACAATATTAGCAATTATATTAGTGTTAATAAAAAATAATTATAAGATATTTGTAAATACATATAAAATATGTACTTGAATATATATTACCCATAAGCCTAATATTTATAGGTAAGATTATGAAATAAATTATATATAGTAAGATTATAGAATTCTAATTTATTTAATTAAGAAAATTAAAAGGCCACCATGAAAATCCCAAACCATTAATTAATAATGAATTGGAATCCGTTTGCTAAGTTAATGTGTATTAGTATTGGTATAAGTATTTTATGATAACTTTTTATAATTTTTTTATTCCAATTTACAAAACAATCACCATTAAGCCTTATTTGATTTCTCGCCACAATTAATGATTTAACATTTACTCCTCATGTTCATAATATCTCTTATTTGCATTATTTTTTGTGTTTAATTGCTACACCAAACTTTATTTATTTGGTTGTTTTTTATGGTTCCGAATAGTTAAACAAAAAAAATGTATGACAATTTTTAATAAAAAATAATTAGCCTGTACATAAAATAAATTAATACATATATTTGTTTTTCATAATGCAATGCACTTGCCTTTAGTTTATGTTATCAATAATAAGATACTAATATTTTTAAATAATAATGTTTCTTATTATATAGTAAATAATTCACATTTTACACTTTTTCCAAAATTTGAACCATGTATTATTCACTCTTAATTAATTAAATTATTGTTTCATTTTATCACTGACGATTTTTAATATATTTTAGTTAAATGAATCGTAATTCATTGATAAGTAATTATCTTAACTTTCTCATTTTCTCTTTAATTATTTTTTAGAGTTAAGAAAAAAATATGTATTTTAATTATTAAATACTTGATATTACTGATAATAATAAAACAACTATTTTTATGACACAATGCATTGACATTAAATGCTGAACTTTGCAAATAAACATAAAATTTATTAAAATGAAGAAACGAATATAAATAAAATAGCAGTATAATGAAAGTAAAAGTACTTAATAAGATTGTACAATGAATTAATATAAAAATACAATAAATTAAAAAGTGCATAAACACTACTGAGTAGAGCGACGTTAAACACTTTATAAACACCAATGAAAAGTCAAACAATTGAACTTGAAGCTATAATGCCTTCACAATCTAAATATTTATTTCTTTTGTGGAAAATAAATCTCTAAAAGTTTGTACATCCAATACATAAAAATAATTATATCAACAACTAAAAAAAAATTCTTGCTTCTAGACCTGCTTTTGAATTGCAAGCACCTCAAGCACCCCTCTAGTCTCCTATAGACAGCATCTTCATATTCCCTACAACAAATATAAATACTAAAGATTAATTGTAGAAAAAATACAACTACTATATGATGGAACTATAGAAATGCTAATGGAAAAATGAAAATGATTTGATCATTCTTGAGAACTATAACCTATTTATACTAATGATGATGATAATAAATCAATAAAAATGCCGCTAATTATGTTTTATAATTTAATTATTTAGTCATAATTTATTGCATGAATTGCGCAAATTAAGCATTAATCTTGTGCTTAATCTTTTATGAATGATTATTATTTGAATATAGTAATATGATAACTATGTATATATAGTTTGCCACATATTCTAAATCAATTAATATATTAAAGATTTATGCTTTAGTAATTTAAATTATTAAATAATTATTTAAATTTTAGAAAACTAATAATAAAAATCTTAAATAATATAAAATTAATTATTTAACATTAACATAAATAAGAAATAGAATTATATTATACATATTCATACATTTATATGATAATAATCCATTTAATTACTTATAAATCTAACAAAATAATTGTTAATTATATATTATAATAATTACATATTTACCATAATTATAATTAATTACCTAATATATAAGGATGATATTTATGGTAAATGTTTTTGGGGGAAAACTTTTTGTGTGGGGGGTTTTGCTTTTTATTATATATAGATTAGATGCACAAAAATTCGTTAAAGAAAGGAAAGGGGAGGGCACATCCGTCGTTTCAGGTTAGTTGTGTTGAATCGTAGAATCCACATAGAGCTTCCAAAAGTGGCTATCTAGCGGGCCATCTACCGATAGACACGTGGCACCTCCACTACTTCCGCCCTGTCCCCCTCCCTCCCCTCCCCTCCCCTCCCCTCCCCCTTCTTCACTGCCACTCCACTTTCACACTCTCTGCACTTTCATTCATCTCTCACTGGAGTAACTACTAATCTCCTCACACAAATGAAGGCAAGTTTTTCTCAATGTTTTCTCAATTTACTCATTCCTTTCCATCTCTCTCTCATCGTGTTTCTCATTGTTTACGTATAGATCTTCAACTGGGTTCACCGCAGGTTCAACAACAAAGGTAATCATTTCGAATCCCTAGATCAAATTTCTCTCGAATTCATCTGATTGTGAAGGGGCATGCAGATGCAGTGGGTAATGTGAAGAAAAACGACGACGTTGCTCATGAGTTCCCAGTCGAGAACAACTGCAATAATCATGTCTTCGAGCGGTGGAGAGGAGGAATTCTGGCTATCGGAACGTTGGGATTGGGATACGATGCACTCAAGGATGAGGATCAGCAAATCGACGATTACTTCTACCACGACGTCGTTTGCTCCCAGGGCGATTGTGGTGTCGTTGAGACCAGCGATGATGATGATGATGATGATGATGATGATGATAAGGAAGGCGAAAACCCATTGGTTGTTGGTGATGCAGAGGAATCCGAAATGGAGGAGAATTGGAGCCATGAATTCGAATACGTGATGGTGAAGAAGAAGGAGAGGACTACTCTGGCGGATTTGTTCAACGCGGATTCGCACGATGAAGACGTGATGATGGTGAAGAAGCACCCAATCAACAACAGCGCCGATGACAAATCCAATCGCAAGCAGAAAAAGGGAAAGTTGATTGGGAAGGACGCTCGCCCCATTCGCAAATTCAACCGAGTGAGACCTTTTTCTCGAATTCCATAATCGATATCCACATTATTTGATTTGTGATGTGATTGATGAATGAATGAATGGGTTTGTAATAATAAATTTCTAGCTAATGCGGAGAATGTTGAGAAGAAAGATCCATCCAGACGTGGGAGTGGGACCCCTCAATTCTAAAGTCGCGCCGGTGAATAGCAACACCCGCACAAATGACGATTATGCTTCACTTCTCCCGACTCAAGGTACGCTTTCTATTTCACTATTTTCCGTTAATTTAAAATTTATATTCAAATGTTCTTAATAAAAAATTAACTCATATAACTGTATTTATTTCAAATAGTAAATATATGTAAATTTAATTAGTTATGACGTTAAAAGATATTTAGATATCGCTACAATAAATATTAATATATTTTTAATATTCAAATTTAGTAATACATAATTTTTTTGTGTGTGTTTTGGATTTTTTTATAAGATAAATAAGATTTTATTAATATTCCATTATTTAATCTATTAAAAGAGAGAAAATATTTGATAATATAAAAAATGGAAAATAGTTTATAAATTTGTTGGTCCAACAAATAAACATAAAAAACTGAAGGATCTATATTTTTTTTAATATGAATAAATTTCAACACAAATAGAACTGAGCTGACTTGCTCACAATTCGATGAAATTGGCTTAAAACCAAAAAAATTGATCCATCTAACATCCAAATTCTAATTAAGCATAGGGAAGAATACCAATATATTATACTTTCTCCGTCCCACCTCAATTGTCCCATTTTCCTTTTTTGTTCGTCCCACCTCAATTGTCTCATTACTTAAAAAGACAACTTTTTCAAACTCAACAATAAAATATTAATTCCACTCAACTTACTTTACACTCACACTCCTTGGTTATTGTGCCCGGTCAACCCGGGACAATTCAGCCGGGACGGAGGGAATATATATGGTACAAAAAATTGCAAGATTACTAAATTTTTTATATACTTTAATTTTTTGGTAAAGTATCATACCATTGTAAAAAATTTCAATATAGTAATGGTAAGATTATTGTAATATTTCTGGTATACCGGTACATCCTGTATTAAAATATAATATTTTTTATTCTAAAATACTAAATTTAAAATAAAATATCATCTTCCCCTTCACTTCAAAGTAATACTATATTATTAAACTAGAAAGTAATATTATATTATTATTAATATAAAAACCATAAAAATTGAAGCAGGTAAAAAAATTTATACAATAACAGTATAGCGATATATCACAAAAACGATATGATAATGTTAATAAATGAGATCCAAGTGTTAAAATTAAAGTTCATTTTAAATAGGAATGAATCTCAGTCATTAGATTGATAATATCAATGGTTAAGATTAAAAGATTAAATATTGAAAAATTAGGCATAATTTTCGTTCGTGCTTAATTGTTTTATAAATCATGCTTAATTGGATTAAGCATGATTTATAAAGCAAAAAAAAATATGAAATCTGGAAAATAAAAATTTATTTCAACCATTGATTTTTTGAGATAAATAGTATAGATTCATTTCTATTTAGCACAAACTGATTTTTAGTATGTGACTCACTTCCTAAATAAATTATGTCATAAAAAATTTAGTATATCGAACTTTCGTACACCGAAAATTTAGATACCATAGTGATAAATTTTTGTTATCATATTTCAAGATTCAATTCAATACATAATATAATACCCCTCCATCCTAGCAGAAGAATCACTCTTACCAAATCGGGCGTCCCAGCAAAATTGTCCTCTTTTTAAAAATGGTAATTTTTTCACACTCAACAATAAAATATTAATTCCACTAACTCATTCTACACTCACAACTCTTAATTTCCATGCCGAAAAGATGTGTCTATTCGCCCGGGACGGAGGGAGTATTAAAAAAAATTAGTATACATTATGGAACCATCTCAACTTAAAACTATAATATTTAGGCAAAAATTTGTGCTAGGCACGCCTAAACGGTTTAGGCGGATTTTATCCATACATAAATGGATTCACTCATCCCAAATAGGGTTTATTAATCTTAATTAGAGTATATTAGATGAGTTTGACTTGAGTTAATAAATAAAATCCGCCTAAATCGTTTAGACGTGCCTAATCTGAGACATTCCCTTTCTATTTATCCACCATCCCCTGCTCTTCAGAGCTCAGTCTCCACCCCGTCTCACTCTCTCTCTCTCTCTTTATTGTAAACTCTGCTTACCAATCTCTAACTCTTTCTTTTTCCATTTCATTATCAATTAGAAAACCTAAGGTACTTTCAAAATTAAAAATTAAATCAAACCACTAATAATTGAGAATAAAATTAAAAATACTAATTTGAGTTTTTGGACTAATTTCATCTCAAATGTTTATGTTTTTTTCGAGTATTATTCTCATTATTTTATGCATAAAAATATAACAACATTACATTATAATTATAATATGTATTAAAATAAACAAACAATACAACAAGGCCTTTACAGTCATGTGCATGACTTATTTAGTTTCTTAATAGAAATTGTACCAAATGTTTGGACCCGAATCGGCTGTCTTGACCCTATTCTTAACATTGGGGTTTGGGTCCGAACCTGGTTTTGGGCCTTTTTGGATAGCACTCATTTCACGTAAATTTGGTAATATGTAAAAAAATGTTAGCAAGATCGTCAGACTCAACAACGAGAAATATCCAGGTTATTTAATTGAATATTTATTCCACAACAATCTTTCAACTCTAATTTCGTTTTTAACTCGATTTAATAGAGTCAATTCCTATATCTCCAGGCTTAATTCACCTATCTAATAATTATATATAAAAAAGTGTAAAAAAAAAAAGAGAGAGAAAACTAAAAAAAAAAACTATTCGCGAGTACCAAATCCCCAATAAACGTGCAAGTAATTAGAAAATATGGTGTACAATTAAAAAAAAAATCCCCTACCTTTTACATTATAGATAAACATTGTCTTTGTCTCTTTTGAAGGAATTTCGACGAGTTACAAGTTGAAAATTCTCAAACCATATTATAAAATAAGTAATTAAAACAAATTTTGTTTTATAAGACATACAACAATAATGGCTAAAGAAAGTTTCTAGCTTGCTTCTAATTGTCTTTATCATTTGTTTTTACTTGCATTAATCAAGTATCAACAAGTTTTACTTGAACCCATGATTAATTCATCATAAATAAAGCGATTAATCAAAATGTATTATCATGCTGCGGCTATATTTATATTTTAATATTTTATTTGTTCTATATTTTATTTATTTTCCGTAGAAAATGGCTTCACTCTCTTAATTCAATTCCTTTATCTTTTTAGTTTCATTTTTTTGATCGCCAATAACCGCTCCATAATACACTAAACAAAGATAGAATTCGAATATAGGTCTGGATGCTAGTAATTAAAGCATTTTATTTGTATTTAATTGGTTTTCAGTTTGAATTATATTTAATACGTTTTTTAAATGTTTTTAAAGTACGATGCATACACTATAACTAAATATAATTTACTAATTAATATAAATGATAAAAGATTTATTTCAACTAAATTGGATATATATATATATATATATATATATACATATATATAATTTTGTATGAATATCAACTTTTTCTTTCTCTATCGTGAATATGACCTCACCTGACAAATTTTATTTTTTTTGCGTACATTATATTCGAAAACATTTCACAAGGTGGAATATATTAAGGTAATTGTGCAATTATGTTTTAAACTATTGCAATCTTTTTAAATATATGCATATTTTTTAATAAAGGTATAAATTATTAGTTTTGTATTAAATTATATTAGAGCAAGAATTAAGCAATGCTAAGTTGACATTTCGGTAAAAATTTCAAATGGAACGATGTTAACTTTTTTTTTAAGTGTCACATGCCCATCCACTTGGAGTTTTTACTAAAACGTCAACTTTCTATTTCCGAATTCTTATTTCTATATAAATTTGAAACAAATTAATAGTTTAAATATTTATATATAATACGCACAATTATTACTATATGTAAGAATATTGTAATATTTTATAATATAATTGCACAATTACACCATATACTTATAATGTAGTTTTCTTTCTAACACCATTTCGTTTAATTTCCACACGATTAAATCAATACCCTATCTACCCACAACACGCATATTATTAATTGACTTACTACATTTTGTCACATAGGATCAATTCTTAAGAAAATCGTAAATTTTACCCGTACTTTCAAAAGTTATTTTACTATTTTCTTGTATAATAAATCAACTTTTATGTTGGTCCTTTTTTTTTTTTTTTTTTACTAGAAATCAAAATCTTAAATTTCTATTTTCATTTTCCTCTTCATATCTAAAAATTGAAATGATTATGACTTACACATTTTATGTCCATTTACTTTATTTATTTATTCATCTTTTAATATGTATACATTAATTTTAAAGACACATTTTGATGTCCCCGGGGAAACTCGAATCTGTGACATCTCAGTCACGTACTAAGTGATTTAACCACTACATCCATACATTAATTGTACAATTTAAAGACATTTTGATCATTTTTCATTTGAAATATATATTGCATATATATTTTTTTTTCTCTCTTGGTTATGAACTATGTTAGTGGCCCCAAACTCTAGTTGTAGAGCCTATATGTATGGACCCATTTTTCCTGATATAAAATATGATATTTACCTATTGATGTATCTTTTTTTAAAACTTTATAGTTAAAAGTTAACGTTTTGCATAACTAATATTCCTAGAAGCGGGATAAGGACAGAATAGCTGCATATATTCAATGCAGTCATTTATAATTACATGTGAATTTTCCAATTTTTTTCAGTTTGATTTTATGTTATGCATCTTCACTTAACGACATTTACAACTACATAAGTCGCAATTAAATCCTAACCTTAAGCACAGTAATTAAAACATTTTGTTTAAGATTAATTAATCATATATTCGAGACTTAAAAAAGGTACTCCATCTTCATTTAAATTGTGTATCTCAATTTAAACAAAAGTTATAACCAAATTAAAATTATTATGATGATAATCATAATTCATATGCGAATGTTATGTGATTATTATTGAGTATGAAGCCTCAAGTACTCTACACTTAGTCTAATTAAACGGATGTATCCCAATCAAAAATTATAAAATTAGTACCTTTAGACATTTTAGCTAGACGGCTGACTAGTGTGCCTAGGCATTTTAATTTTAATTTTTATAAATAGTTTTATTTAGTAATATTCATATATTTAAAATAATAAAAATAAGAATAAGCTAACCAATTAGCTATTGCTTAGAACGTTTAGGTACTACCCAAATGCCAACTAATTAACTCTTAGCGAATTTTAGAATTAAATTAAGTGGTGCAGAGGGTGACCGCTGATCCAATTCTTCATAAATAAATAGACATCTCCCTTTGTAATAACTAAAAGTAAAAAATTGTATGTAACGTCGGCAGCATCTCAGACATAATCAAAACTCTTTGAAGAAGTTAAATATTTGCGAGTATCAAATACCTGCTGAAAATGTTCTCAATAATTACTTTTGTATAATATATATATATGTGTTATTATTGCAGATGCCAACAAATGATGACTGTGTCTCTCAGACAAACGTTTACCTGCGGTTGAGTGTGATCACATTATTTTAGCAGTCCCTGCTTTCATTTCCTTTAGATGATGTATTATATTCTCTCTATTTTATAAATACATGTGTTTCTGTTGTAGTGGCTGATTGATGTGTACGTGTGTATAAATTCTTATTACTATTTGAACACCATGTTTTAAAATTATTTTTAGGGTTTGCGTTGGAATTTCACAAAATTACTTGTTAACTCGATGAGTTATCTTGTATAGGCTCATAAAAGAGCCTTGAATTCGATTTGATTGGTCTCTTGTCAACACCATAAGTGATTAATTAAACACACGCTCAAAAAAGTTCGTATGCATGACGTCTAAGGTCACAACTAAGGTGCTTTAATTACTATATCCCAAGCGAAGGAAATATCTATCCACTCTTTTTTTTTTTTAATAAGTATACATTAATTTTAAACACACACAAACTCACACACCCAAATGTCCTCCGGAAAACTCAAACCTGTGACCATTCAACGACAGGTAAGATACTTTAACCACTACACACTGATCAATGAGATACATCTATCCTTTTCTTCTAAACACACGTTGTAACATCTCATTTTCTTCCTTTCCCAATATTCTAAGTTAGGTAGGTTTCAATTGAAAAAAAAAAAAAAAGAGTAAAGGAAATTTAAAAAAAAAGTGAAAAATCAGAAAACTGAAAAACAACAAACATGTGAGTTACACTTGCAACTAAAAATTAGAGGTATTTGGGTAATTTTAATATATTATATATGAGTGAATTTATAACTATATATTTTTATTCTATAAGTATCTAAAATGGTGATTTCAGTGATCAATAGAAGAATGTGCATGCATACATATATTTAGTCAATAAATTATATGGTGTCCTATTTATATTCTTTCTTCTTGTTTGGCACACCTAGCCTAGCACAAGATTGGGGTTGAAGTCTAGTTAAGTTTTAATTGGAAAGGCGGCCGTTGTTGATTACACCCATACAATAAACTAACCTATTAATTAACCTTTCTCTACCCTATACCTATATATTACTAACCTTTCTTCTGCCCTCTTTCTCAGAGGAGAATAAAGAGTTTTGTTGTATATCGAGATTTTTGCAGAAATGGGTGGTGATAAAGTGTTGAGCTTTGAGGAGGTAGCCCAGCACAACACAAATGGGGATTGTTGGCTTATCATCCATGGCAAGGTCAGATTCCTATTATTTTGATTTCATATTTGTTTCTGCTATGACTCTAATTGCAACTTTGAGCAGAATCTTAAACAGATTAATTTGTTGTGATTCATTTGGTGTTGATTATAGATACGTTCACAAACTCTAACTCTCTCTCTCTCTCTCCTTTGCAAAAGTTGAATCTTGAATAATAACTTATTAGCTCTGTGTACTGGACATGATTGAATCAAGAATTTCAAGTTAAAAAATTTATTTTTAAAGTATATTAATTATTTGAATTCGCATGCTTAAGTGTCCTGAATAATCTCAAATTTATGACTTATTGGTCACAATAATAAGTCTTTACCACTGTGCTCGAATAAATAACATATGTAGTATATGGGAGAATTAGCTCACTATCTTACATTATTATAAAATACAAAGAAAAAAACTGATATTTATATATTATATATGTATAAAAAATTAATCTAACTAACTCTATTTTCGGCTCCCACCTCTGTACTTTTTTCCCAGAATCTTCTATATATGTTGCATACTGGATGCAACTTCAAGTAAAGAAGTTTGTGGCTTCTTTTTGTTTTTCTCAAAGGAAGTCGATTTTTCTTCTTTTATCATAAATACTAAATTCACATACGAGTGATATGCAAATTAAATATATATTTCTATTTATTTATAATATAATTTAAATAAATTTAATTTATGTTCATCAACAATATATTGATATATGATAATATAACATATTTTCTATATTATACGTCTAACTATATGTATAAACACAATTAAAATAAACGAAGTAAATTAAAGCTTAAACAAAAGTTTCATTTACTAAATTAGCACATGAAAGAAATTATGCTCCTATTGCTCTGAAAGTGATAAATATAATAAATTAGTGAAGATATAATATTTTAAAGAAAAAATCAAAATATAATTTATTTGATTTTTACTGCTGTTTATTGTAGTGAAAATAAAAATAAGATTGATGTTGATGATATATGTTTTCTTAGACTGAAAGTGACGACAAAAAATGCAATTATATAAAACTTTTCTCATATAGTATATTAGTTGATAGATAGTAGATTGTTAGGAAATTTCAGCTCTATGTTTCTAGGATTAAAATTGTTAGTTGATTCATTATCCTACACTTAGATAGCTTGGAAGCTTCTAAACACTATTAGACGGACCCGTAGGAGAGGTGTGCTACGTTGGGCTTCAAAATATATGGGCACTATTTTTATAGTATATGTTACTAGTAGTAAAAAATTAAGTTATTTTGAATATATTTAAAATAATAGATTTCATTTTAGATATTTTATATTTATATTATATTTTAGGAGTATTATAAATCCATGATATAGAAATAATTTAGTAATTAATTCAAATACAAATCTTCAAAATCAATATTTAAAAAATTTGAAAGTTCTTAATTCATAATATGATAAGATTCTGAATTAAGAATTTTATAATTCTAAAAATAATCATTGATTGCTTTGGGTGATCATCAAATAAGTTTGTAGAATCATTGATTGCTAACTTGTATAATCTAATACTACTACACAGTAACATAGATTGAAAATTACTTTTAACATTATTATTCTAATCATGCATATTATGAGTTATCATAAATATATATTATGCTCAGAAAATATATATTTTTCTTTTAATAATTAATATTTTTATATCAATCGAAAGGTTAATATTCATTTTTATTTGACATAAACTTTTTATTTTTAGCATTGAATCTCAACTCTTCACCTCTATATATACATATAGAAATGAATATGAGTACTGAGATTGATCATTTAGTTATGGCAAAAACTTGCGTTAGGCACGCTTAAACGATTTATGCGGATTTTATCCATACTCAAATGGGTTCACCTATACCAAATAGGGTTTATTAAACCCCAATTAGGGTATATTAAATGGGTTTGGCTTGAGTTAATGGATAAAACCAGCCTAAACCGTTTAGTCGTGCCTAACCTGAGACCTTCCCTTTAGTTATTATTATTATGGGAAGGTCTTGGGTTAGGCAGACCTAAACGATTTAGGCGGGTTTTATCCATTAACCCAAACTCAAACCCATATAATATACCCTAATTGGGATTAATAAACCCTATTTGGGATGGGTCAACCCATTTGGGTAGGATAAAACCCGTCTAAACCGTTTAGGCCTGCCTAACGTAAGTTTTTGCCTATTATTATTATTTTTTTGGGATGATTACAACTCAAAAGAAGTATGCTAATGGTTTTGTGGAATTGAATCAGGTGTATGATGTGTCAAAGTTTATGGAGGAACATCCCGGGGGAGAAGATGCCATGTTAAACGTAACAGGTAATCATCATCATCAACATCACCAAATTTTTTTTTTTTTGAAAAAAAAAAAACATGTTGAATGGAATATGGAGGATTAATTAATGGAAAAACTATGTATGCAGAAAAGGATGCATCGGCTGATTTTGAAGAGGTTGGGCACAGCTCTGATGCACAAGAGCGAATGAAGGATTTCTGCATCGGGGAGATTGACGAACTCACCCTTCCGTCTGCCTCCGCCGCCCCTACTCCGACGACGGCATCTTCCTCCATCAACGACTCTTCCTCCACTTTCTTGCTCTACATCCTGCCCTTGCTCATTCTGGGAGTCCTCTTTCTTCTTCGTATTTACTCTGGAAATGAGTAGCTTTTACAGCCCACTCATACCCTCCAATAACCGCATCATTTCCTTTTTTTTTTTTTTAATTCGGAGTTGGATTCATAAGTAATTTGTTGGTTTAAGCTTTAAATAATAAATCTCAACAACAGCTATATATTGTGAGCTCTAATCATTAATATAATTGAGTCCACTTTAATATTATTATGTTAGTATCCAATTCTTTTATACAAAATTAACTTATAAAAAAAGAGATGTTTCACTGAAGATTTGTCCACCATCACACTTGGAATATACTTAACACTCATGGAAACTATTACATGCAAAATAATCAAGATAGGACATTTATAGAGAGAGAGTGGTGGGTTGCAACTGTGGGAAATTAATTGTTCTGATTAACAAAGGCCGGCGCTATGGCAGACATTATATCGATCGACATGTAAAATAAGAAAGAATTATATACTGGTTGATAGAGAACACAGAGCGCAAAAAACAAACTATTAATATATGGGAAGGTCTTGGGTTAGGCAGGCCTAAACGATTTAGGCGGGTTTTATCCATTAACCCAATCTTTAGGCGGGTTTTATCCATTAACCCAAGCCCAAACCCATATAATATACCCTATTTGGGATGGGTGAACCCATTTGGGTAGGATAAAACCCGCCTAAACCGTTTAGGCCTGCCTAACGCAAGTTTTTGCCTTAATATATAATTGAATATGGACGTGCACGGTCTGATTTGACTAATTTAAAGGACGAAGTACCAATCAAACTAATTGTTACGATTTAATATTTTCACAAATTAAACTAGCCGAAAAATAATTCCAAACCAAATTAACCAATCATATCGAAACAATGGTTTAAACAATTTAGAAATTATTTGATTAATAATGCAAACAATTAAATTAGTATATTATTTTGAATATTAATGCACCAATGATGTAAAAAAAATAGAATTAATATAAATATATTTTGCTTGTCAATAAATCTAAATCGAATATCAATGATAAATAAATGAGGTTGTTGTTACAAGAGAGAAGAAAAAATAAGTTGATTTATAAAAGGTACAATAAAAAAGAATATAAATATCGAACATATATATCAATATAACTGATATTTTAGTTTTCTAATAAATAATATTTATTTATCATTTTTATATTTTAAAAATAATTTTATATATACAATAGGTTTAACCATTCAAACTTTGGCTAAACTAAATCATCCCCCTTGAAAATTTTCAATTTCATCCGAAATAATTGGCCCACTTAGGGACCCAAAGCGCAGTCCAGTTGACACTTTTTGCAAGCCCAGCAGTAGGCCAACTCGCGTGGAAATGACAGCCTAGCGGGTAGAGCAGTCCGACCAAAAGTGGTTCGACCAAAAGCAGTCCGGTAAGCATAAAGAGCAGTTCATGAAGCACGAAAAGCAGTCCTATAGGAATAGAAGGCAGCTCGACAGGTATGCATCGGACCACCCAACGGTCGCCTCACGGTTGAGGGAGCCGGCGGACGGATAAGGATAAATTCGCAGTATTTATGAGCCAAACCAACCGCATTCGACACAACAACTCTGATAAATCCGGAACTCGCAGCCCAACCTCCGGGCGAGATTCGCGAAAACCCCAGAAGAAACCCTAGATCAGTACATCCCTATAAAACCCTCCCATGTACGCCGATTATCGACACCTAATCTTCTAATAGAATACAGTCGAATAGCTCTAAAGCGTATACAGTGTATTCATTATACTGATTTCGTAGCGATAGTAAGCTTTGTCAGGTTTGTTCGTTTATTTTGATTCATCGCCGCTTGGTAAATCTACTATTCAACGATTTACTTCGCTGTACTTACTTTTGTCATATCTATTCGATTCTTTTTATTACCTACATACCCGAATATTGTTCCTGGGGCTCCGTATCCGTTACATTCGGACCTCAACAATTTGGTGCCCACCGTGGGACCCCAGGAACAAAATTGCACTAACCTTTTCTGCAGGAGATGGCCGACGGTCCTAACAACACCAACGAGATCAACAATGGGAAACCCCCCTGCCGGGACAAGGTCAATGAACCAATCTTGGCGCAGGATGCGGAGCTCCGACAGGAACTGGGCGTGGACAGCTGCCAGCAGCTGGGCACGGAGCCCTTCGACCACTGAACCCCGATGGAACAGTTGACGATCTTATGAGGGCTTTCAACGCCACGCCGATCAACGAAATGGCGTTCCTGCCGCCTCCGCCCTCCATCTTGGCAGATCCGCATGTGTCCAGATTGGTAAGCTAAGTCCAAACTGCCAGAACTGCGATCGAGATGATGGGTGCATGGATGGAAGAGATGGCGAGGAGGTATGAACTCCTCGAAAGGGAGAACATAAGGCTACAACATCAGGCCGACGCACGCCCCATCGTCGAGGAGCCCAGAAGCGCGGATAGAGACCGACAGACTGCGGCCCGGAACCTGAAGGCAGACTTCAATCGGACTGAAGGAGACAACAATGAGTGAACTCCGAACGATCTGCCGGCCGGAGAATGCCGGCAGAGTAACTGAACCAGTCTGATGCTCATATGCTCTCACAAATAGAGCCTCGCATCGAGCAAAGGCTCAGCTATTTCAAGGCTCTCATCGCTAGAATTCCAGGGCTGCCGCCACCAGAGAGGACGATACCACGAGAGAGAGCGATGCGGAGTCGCCCTTCTCTCCAGAAATAGCTGACGTCAAGCTCCCAGTTTTGTACTCTACAACGGGACGACCGATCCCGAGAATCATGTAGTGGTGTACAAACAGAAGATGTTCGCACTGGCAATACCGAGTGACCGGAGGGAAGCCTACATGTGCAAGAGCTTCGGCTCAAGCCTGACTGGGCCACACTACAATGGTTTATAAACTTGCCCAGGAGCTCCATCTCGACGTTTGCCGAGCTGCATCAACTATTCTTGCGGCAGTATTGATCAAGTAGTCAAAAGTTAGACAAGCATCCCGACGACCTCTACACCGTAATCCAGAGGCCAGGCGAGCCCCTGAGGTCATATATGTCGCGTTTCAACAAGGAGCTCGTGATCGTGCCAAACTGCCCAAACAACACCACGGTGCGCGCGTTCACCAAAGGACTGGATGTGGATTCAGACCTTTACCGTGAGCTCTCCATTTACTCGTGCCAGACAATGGATGACGCGCTCAACTGAGCCTGGACCTTGATAAAATGGGAGGCAGATGATGTAGGGTTTTCCATGAACCGAATCACCAAAATCAAACTGAACCGGATCGATTTATGGTTATTGCGCATAATTAAATACATAATAAATCCTAGCATGCTCCTATGAACTTAATGCGATATTGTGGATTTGAGAATTATCGTAATTTCGTCATCTCTGTACTGATCTTTTGCGTTTGAATTCCAAACTTCCATTCAACCAAGCAATTCGATTTTGTCTGCAGAAATAGAAATTAGAATACTAATTTCTAGAGAAAATCGAAAGGAAAAAGAGAAGAAGAAAAGAAAATCTTGTTCTCCAGATCAGATCTTCAGAACTGTATCCCGGTGTTGATCAAATCTACTACTGGTGAGGACTCCGTAGATCTGTGGCTTGAGCAGGACCAGAATTCGATAATTCTCCACCTTTCTTTTCAGAATCGGCGCCTCCCACTCTCTCTCCTAGGTTTAGTGTGTTTCAACTGTGTTACAACTTATGAGAGAGAGCTGTCTATTTATAGACCTAGGGTTGTAAACCCTAATGGGCTCAATTCAGCACACTTGTTGGGCCAGACCTGGGACCTAATGCAAATAATTAAGTGGGCCTATAAATTAATTAATTCTCATGTCCACAACCCAGGACACAATTAATTAATTAATATTAATTCTTTTTCACCACAGAATTAACACTGACCTACCCCTTTATTACCACGTTATGAGAACGGGCTGCATTAATTGAGAATCCCCATATTTAAGGTTACCGGACATCCATTAATTAATCAGAGCCTCTGACAAGCTCTAACTACAATTAATTAATATCTTATAATTCCTGAGTAGTACCACTCAAACCTTATCACTCGTGCCTGAAATTAATCAGCCTGCAGGACTTTGGCACGATGAATGTTATTGAGCTCCTCAGGAAATGTCCCCATCCTATTACTCGGATATGGTTACCTAAACCCAGTCTAAGGCGGTACTACACGAACTGCTGTTACCCAAGATGCGGATATATTAGCACGTTACTTAGGCTCTCCACCATGGCAAGTCAAAGCAACAGTCAATCCGTGCAAACCCCTGAACCTTCGTTAGGGTTTGGACTCAATCAATATAACGAGATCTTGTATTCGCTGATGTCAGACAGACGAATACATCTCACTGCGGTCCATCAATACGCCACCTCTGCGTACCAGTATGTCAAGTAACCAAGACAGACTACTTATTCCGACAATGCCGCAGCCATCCGGACAGACGTATCCTCATACGTTGTCTCGGTTGTGATCAGGTTTATGTCTCACTAGGTCAAGTGATCATACTGTCTTCTGCGATCTACAACACGCCGTATGATCGTCCCTATCGGTGAGACAAGAGGATACCATTGTTCATACATGTAAGATTGTTAACAGATAGGAGAAATAAACTGTTGTATACTCATTATAATAAATGCTTTCAGTATACAAAACCCATCAATCTCCCACTTATACTCAAAGCATAACTAAGCTATTACAGAGTATACAGTCCGTCTATCTAGTCTGCTGTCTCTTTAACCACTATCAGTGGTCGGCATCCACCTCAGACCCAGCTCACGAATATGTCTTCCGTAAACTTTCTGCGGCAAGCTCTTTGTAAATGGATCAGCTAGATTGTCAGCAGTGTCAATCTTCTTAATCAGCACATCGCCCCTCGATACGATTTCTCGTATGATATGGTACTTTCTCTCTATGTGTTTGCTTGCCCTGTGAGACCGCGGTTCCTTTGAGTTTGCCACTGCACCAGAGTTATCACAATAAATTGTGATGCTCCTCAGCAAACTCGGGATCAGGCCCAACTCTAAAAGGTAGTTCCGGAGCTATACCCCCTCTTTTTCGAGGCGTCGGAGGCGGCGACATATTCCGCCTCCATGGTGGAGTCAGCAATGCATTTCTGCTTTGAGCTCCTACAAGATATAGCTCCACCTCCCAGGGTAAACACATATCCTGAGGTCGATTTCTTCTCATCCTGGTCTCCTTGGAAATCCGAGTCCGTATAACCCACAGGGCACAAATCCTCACTTTGATAAACTAGGCAGAAATTCCTAGTTCTTTTCAAATACTTGAGGATGTGCTTTACAGCAGTCCAGTGCGCCTGTCCAGGGTTAGACTGATATCTTGCTACCATGCCAACGGCATAACAGATATCTGGCCTGGTACACAGCATCGCATACATGAGACTACCCACAACCGAAGCATATGGTACAAGACTCATCTCATCTTTCTCCCACTGTGTCTGAGGACACTGCCCACTAGAAAGATGAATGCCATGTCTGAAAGGTAGCAAGCCTTTCTTGGCGAGTTGCATGCTGAACCGGGCAATCACAGTATCCACATAGGATGCCTGGGATAAGCTCAACATTCTTCTCTTACGATCTCGTAAGACCTTAATCCCAAGAATGTAGCCAGCTTCACCCAGATCCTTCATTTAGAACTGTTCGGATAACCAAGCCTTGATTTCGGACATCACTCCCTCGTTGTTTCCAAATAGGAGTATGTCATCAACGTATAGTGCAAGGAAGACCACGCTCCCACTGACACAAAGTCGGTAAACATAACTTTTGTTTTCCAACTATGCAAATCCATAGGATTTAATCACATCGTTGAAACGTAAGTTCCACGACCTTGAAGCTTGCTTAAGTCCATACAAGGACTTCCTAAGCTTCCAGACAAGATGTTCTTCGCCCTTGCTTATGTAACCCTCGGGTTGCTGCATATAGATGTCCCTACCTTCTTCAAGGTAACCGTTTAGAAAAGTGGTTTTGACATCCATCTGCCAGATCTCGAGGTCCATATGCACAGCTATGGTAAGGAGTATCCGGATGGATTTGAGCATGGCTACGGGTGAAAAGGTTTTGTCATAGTCAATGCCCTCTTTCTGACTATAACCCTTTGCCACCAGACTGGCTTTAAAAGCCGTGATCTTTCCATCTGCCCCTTTCTTTCTCTTGTATACCCATTTGCACCTTATGGCCCTAAAGCCATCCGACAAATCAGTTTTCTGGTATACATCCATAGCAGTTATGGATTCAATTTCAGAATCCATGGCGACACGCCATTTGGCAACATTCTTGTCATGCCCTGCCTCTTCGTAAGTCAGCGGGTCAGAGTCCTCATGTCCGTCTTCTAGGCTCAAGTCGAAGACTCACCCACAAACATGTACCTTTCTGGCTGGAAAATAATTCTCCCACTACGACGAGGCATCGGTGCCGTGTCAGTAGTAGGTGCAGTGACTTGTGGTTCTGTGGTGCTGTACCTCTCACAGGTGCACCCACATCTACACGTTCCCCTTCCCTTGGAATTGCATTCTCGTTCTCAATTTCTTGATGAACGACATCACTCCTTGACCTGTGATTACTCACATACTCGTCCTCCAAGAATCTAGCGTTGGTGCTAACAACGACTCTTTGACTCTCAGGACAGTAAAAGTAACCACCTTTCGTTTGCCTGGGATACCCTATGAACATCATTACTTTTGACCTGGTTTCTAACTTATCAGGTTCCTTCGACAGTACGTGTGCCGGACAACCTCATACTCTAAACTTGCACAAACTAAGTTTGCGACCAAGGAAGAGCTCAGAAGGTGTCTTAGGAACTGATTTAGAAGGCACCACATTAAGCACGAAAGCTGTTGTTTCCAATGCGTAGCCCCAAAACGAAATTGGTAAGTTTGCATAACTCATCATTGATCTTACCATCTCTAGAAGAGTCCTATTTCTTCTTTCAGCTACACCATTTTGCTGGGGAGTACCCGGTGCAGTCCACTGGGATGTAATCCCATTTTCTGACAAATACTGCAGGAACTCGTTACCGAGGTATTCGCCACCGCGGTCAGATCGCAGCGACTTGATAGTTTTACCGACCTTCTTTTCTACTTCAGCCTTGAACTCTTTGAATTTCTCAAAGCATTCAGACTTGTAGCGAAGCAGGTAAACGTATCCGTACCTTGAGTAGTCGTCAATGAAAGTGACGAAGTACTCGTACCCTCCACGAGCCTGCGTGGACATCGGTCCACATAAGTCAGAATGGATCAATTCCAACACTTCCTCTGCTCGAGACTGACTAGCCTTGAAAGGCCTTGTTGACATCTTGCCCTCGATGCAGGATTCACAGACTTGATAAGGTACAGCCCGGACTAAGTCCAATGTACCGTACATCTCATCAACAGTGGGCGCTCTCCGGGCTTCAGGACCCTGATTCTCTTGAAGTCGTAGATTCATCTCTTGAAGCTGCCTCTGCAGCTCAGCAATCTGTGCCGCTTGATTTTCAGCCATTGCGAATTCTAACTTTCTTCTTGCGGTGTTTCTTCGGCAGGTAGACTCGATTTCTGGATCGAAAGGCTCAGCTGGTGGACCTTTTGCTCTGGTTCGCATATACTACCTGAAGAAATCAGAAAGTGAATGGCACAGACTAGAAATAAAAATATAGATAAAAATGCGTAAAGTAAAATCCTAGAGTATTTAGCGTAATATCAGAATTAGTGTCAGTTATAAATCTGTGCAATCCCCGGCAACGGCGCCAAAAACTTGATAGCGCGTTTTTCAACGCGCTAAAGCTGCAAGTGTACAGACCACTGCAGAGGGCAAGTAATAATTTATCGATTCTCAAGGATTGCAGGATCGAAGTATAACCAAGCACTGAAACATAGATACCGTACTACTATCTAGGTGAATCATAAAAGGATTTTGGTTTATCTAAACTAATTGATTTTTAAGTAGTAATAAAACAAAATGAACAATTAACGATTTTAGAAAACTGGTGAGAAAACAGGATTCCAGGGTAATCCACTTTGCATAATAATCAAACAACGTTTTCATGCAATTCAATCCCAATTTAATTTCCAGAGATGTGAGCAATCGCAAATATGTTATCAGGTGATCCTCTCGGACTCTAAACCATAACATGGAAATAAAATACCTAGTGACTCCTCTCGGATGCGCAAAAAGAATTTTACTCTTGATGAAAACCTTAGATTTTAAACCCTTTAAAAGCTCAATTTCCTCTCGGACAATTGTTCTAGTAAATCTAATTTATTTGCGTCATAATTGATAACCTAGACCTCTCGGTTCAAAAACTACCAATTCAAATCACAATTAATGGCCAGTTAATCACAATTCATGAAAATCCCAAATTAAATTAGAACATCAAAGGAAAAGGAACATTAAATTGCATAAACTGTTGAATGAATAAATACAAAGTTTCAAAACCCTAGAATCCACAAATGGGTTTAGCCAATCATGCTAAATCCCAGAAAAACAAAAGATGAAGAGTCACAAAAACAGGAAAACATGAAAACTAAAAACCGTAGTCTTCAATCTTCGAATTCCGGAGTGCTCTTCAAGTTCCCTTGTCTTTTTGCCCTTAATTCTATACTCTTCAGTTGAAAAAGTGATGATCGGAACCTTATTTTCGTTCAGAGAGGTCCTATTTATAGTTGAGGCCTTTAAAATCTCCAAAAGATATGGTTTTGGGCTAAAGATTCGCCAGATTTCGTCAAAACGGGACACAGACGGCGACCTGAGAGGCGCGATCGGCGATCGCCGGATATGCAACCGGGTCGCCGATCATGTCGCGTGAGAAAACTTCTGAAATTGCAGAACCGGCGACCCATCCACATAATCGGCGATCGCCGGATGTGTCATCCGGGTCGCCGGTTTTGCACCGTGCGTAATGTCTTCAAAATTCACAACCGGCGACCCATCTACATGACCGGCGACCGCCGGTTGTGTCATTTGGGTCGCCGATTCTGCCTCGAACGGGTTTTCGGCGTTATCTTTTGTATTTTCTGACTCCTTCTTCTTCCCGGTACAAGCTACCATCAGTCGGCTTTTCGGAGATTTTGTCAATCCTTGTAAACAACTCGATTGTGCGTGAAATCTGCATATACAACCACAAACCAGACCAAACGTAATATTTTCTAAAAGAATATGAATAATGCATGAAAACACTACATAACAATCTGATCTAAGGCCAAAAGTGAGCAAATCCACATCAGCAAGGTGCACAAAACGAGTGTTTATCAACCCCCCAAACTTAAGCTATTGTTCGTCCTCGGACAATGAGACAAACAAATAAAAGAAAGAAGTAAACACGAGGGGTGCATTAATTGATCATCAGCTGTTTCAGACACAAAATGGGGTTGTGATTCCCACACCAATCACTGTGACATTCATCAGTTTATCGCAAACAAACAGTTTCAATCCTGGCCTCTAAAAGTCTGCTTCTCACAAAATAGTGTATCACTCAAATTTTTCTCTCAAAATGTAAGTAGGTCAGTGCACACTCTCAAATGGTCATCTGCACAACTTTTTCTACCATAGGCTTGCTCGTTGTCTCAACTCTCTACTGACCATGGGAGTGCTCGGATAAAGATCAAGAAGGTCTTTATTTACGGTTCTAATGTAGGCACATTGGTGAAGGGTATGGAAATTTGGCTAAAAGTGACTAGAATAGATTCATCCTTATAACTCCATTCACTCTAACTCTTCCTCATCACAAACTGTATGGCGTAACTTCAATCACCGACTCTAACAAGACTTATGACTTAAACTGAAATTGACACATCCCTTCAATGGTAATTCAATAAGATTCAAACTCAAAATCATGACAAAACTCTTGTGCATTGACTTGTATCAAAACATTGCACATTCTGAAGGATATAACACAAGTACTTTGCACATCCAGTGCATTATTCGACTCTTTTTTTTTTCTTTTTTTTTTTTTTTAATAACAAAGTTCATACTGACTTATCACAATAACAAAGATGCACTCATCGTGCACTATACTCATACCAACGACATTAGTCCATCAACATGTTTGGACTACACACATATACAGACTCTAACTTCACCACTTATCATTGTTGGATACCCTTATACATCCATCCACACCTCCTATCATCCGGGTTAAGAAAGAAAAGGTTTTCAGGCTCAACTAGGCTAACAAAGGAGTATGCATCGGGTTAGTGTTTGGGTTCATTGTGGCTTATGAAACGATGGCCTAAAATCATTTCTAAATCCTTGACACTCTCCTACGCAATTTTGAGCAAGAAGCCAGAGCAAGTTCTAGAGACTAAGTGTGCAGTGACCGACTCTCAATGAAACAAAGTTAGGCTCAATTCTGACAGGGCAATAAGCGTATTCAAGAGGCCAAAAATCAATTCCGTAAGATCACAATTCACCAAATCATTTACAGCAATCAATGTAAGTTTCACGAGAAAGAAAATCTGTCATCATAAACTTGATCAATAATGCAAAAGTGACCACCCTATTAATTCATTTCTCTTTCACAATTCAGGTTACAGACCCAACAGGAATTTAAAAACTGAATTAAATACAAGTAAACAAATAAAAGCAAATAAAGGTGGTTCATATTACAAGTTCAAATTCAAGTACAGACCATAAGAATGGAGCAAATAAGATGGAGAAGAAAAGTAAAATAGGGGA
>JAPKLW010004314.1:0-28543 GCA_026898455.1 Plectranthus barbatus
CACAAGTCATTTCCAATTCTCATTACTATCGTGTGGAGATTTTTAATAATGTGTTATTTATTTTTATTAGTTACATTTAAGCAATATTTATATTTATCAAATCTATTAACTTGAATGATGTATAATGTAGGTTGTTGATTTGGTTATGCAAGAAATGAATGATCGCTTTTCAGAAGCTAGCACTCATTTGCTTAGTTGCATATCATGTCTCGATCCAAGAAATTCTTTTTCTCAGTTCAATGTTGATCGACTCATCAGTTTTGCTTCTCTATACCACGAGGATTTCTCCACAAGTGATTGTTTATATCTTCCTCAACAGCTCAGTAATTTTATTGCTAATGTGCGCTCCGATCTTCAGTTTTCTTCGATTAGCAATTTTGGAAGTCTTGCTCAAAAAATGGTTGAAACAGGTAAACATTCAATTTTCCATCGGTTTATTGTATGATTGAGTTTATTTTCTTCGATTATCTATTTGGTAAGTCTTGCTCAATTAATGGTTGAAACAGGTAAACATTCGGTTTTTCCATTGGTTTATTGTATGATTGAGTTGGCATTAGCCTTGCCCGTTGCCACAGCCTCCGTTGAGAGAACATTTTCTACTATGAAGACTATCAAGACTGATTTGCGAAATAGAATGGGGGATGAGTGGATGAATGATAGTTTAGTAGTATATATTGAGAAGGATGTATTCTCAAATATTGAAAACAAACCAATTTTACAACGTTTTCAATCAATGAGAACTCGAAGATATCAATTATCGTCGGTACCGAAAAAATTGTAATTTTTTTGTATGTATCTTTGACTAAGTAGTTTTAATGTATGTATTTTTTGTACACGTTATAATTATTATAAACTAGTGTTTTTATTCTATTATTTAGTAATTTTTTGCTACCTAATATTTTAATGGAGCCCCCCCTATAATTTTTTTCTGGATCCGTCCCTGCGAAGAATCATGTTTTCCACCAGAGGACAAAACATATTGACATTGATTATCACCACGTCCGCAATCTTTATCATGATGGTTTTCTTTCTCCGAAACATGTCTCTAGTGAGATGCAACTTGTGGATCTATTTACTAAGCTGCTTTCCGGCCCTCGCTTTCGTTGTTTGTTGTGCAAGATGGGCGTTGTGGATCTTCATCGCATTCATCTTGGGGGGGGTGTTGACATGCATGGGTTACAAGCTCGGAGTAGTGATCACGTCTACATAATTTAGGTGCTGCTGGAGTATTTTATTTCTGGAGTTTCTTGAGTGTTTTATTTGAGTCAATAAATCGCATTCACGTTTTTATCTTTTTTATCGTTTTTATTCTGTTAGGGAGCACGTGCATAGCGTGTGGGTTGTACATGCTTTTCATGCACTCGTCTCTCTCTTATATGTAATCAGCTCCGTCTACTGAAAAAAAAAGTTTTTACAGAAATAAAAATTTCTTCTATCCTTACTTTCAACAAGAACAGATAAATTCTTAGTTGACACGTAAATTGGTAAGCTAGCGATTCAAAAATATTAAGATGATAAAAAATTGTTAAAGTTCAGTTACGGATATACACCAACAACATATGTCAGATGTTGGATTTTAAAGATCGAGCAAGTTGTGTAACAAAAATATCGAAGAGTAAATAAGACAAATATTATAGTGATTCAGATCATCAACCGATCTTGCATCCACTCTTCGTTACACTTCTTCCAATCACGGGAAATCTCTCATATTTCGTGCTTTCGGGTACTTCACTTTGCAAGTTTTACCACAGATCCTGCTAGAGCCGTTCACTGAAACTACCTTTTCTAACTAATAAATATCTATCTTCTACAAATAGGACTGAAAGAGTAGCTATTAACACTGCGACCATCCTCTAGGAACTGGAAATATGATAAGCAATGACCTTTTAGTAGCTCCTTATGAGGCTTCTTAGTACTAACACGAATGCTAGTACAACTATAGGTCCTCCGGACCACTGAATGAATTGTGAGGTTGAGTTCTTCACAAACATTAATAGGTTGGTGATGCTTCTCAAATGATTTAGAAAGTTTTCGGATTCACTTATCTCAAGAAAATAAGTTGAACTTCGGTTGTCTCAAGCTTCAGACAACTTGGAGGTCTAGTGTTCAGACAACACATAATGGTTGTAAAAAGCCTAGATGATGACGATTAACCAAAGCCGAATGACTTCATTAGGGCATGTATCTGAATCTACAATCTTTCTATCTCTTTTCCATCCACCATTTTCTCTATTGTTTGATATCAAAATGAAGTAGTTATATTCTTCATTTTGAAAATGCACCGTTAAAGAGGTTGATGGTACTCTACACTATATGCAGGTGAATGTTGAGGCTTGACTTGTACGTCTCTATTTTTTCTATAATTTTATGAGACATCTTGATTCACATAATGTATTTGTTGTATTTCTATCAACTGAACTTCTATTTGAATTTATCCATTATTCTTATCTTCCCAGCTATCAATTCTTCCGAATTGTTAGCTAGTCATTCTCTTCAGCTGGAATGCTCAGATATTCTCATAATTGAATAAGTCAGTTATGGACATCATTTTCCTCAAAGTTGAGTCAGTCGATGTTGTGGTTTATCTTCTCATAAGTTTTGTCATAATCAATTATGGACCTCCATTTGAACTTGATCACTTCTTTGGTAGGTTCTTAGTGTTTTCAAGTCTTCGACTAGTTAGACCTAAGCTATTACAATACTTAGAGAAAAAGATGTTACAAATCTAGCATCAGTTCTATACAAATGCAACAGACTGAGGTTTTTAATATATCATAAAAATTGTATATATTATTCATAACACTCAATATATCCAAATTAATTAAAAAAAACTAAGTATTTAAATTTATTAGGAATTATGTAGTTTTGATGATTACCAGGAACCATGAATAAAATAAATCTTTACAGAGCAGATTAAAAACGAACTAATCAATAGATGCTTATATAAGTTCTAAATATTGTAATAGTTTAGGCCTGGTCGTCGAAAACTTAATGTTGTGTGCAAAATGCACCAGTGCAAGAGTAAACTTTTACAAGTAATATAAGACGAAGTAATTTCGAATATCGATCCACAAGAAAGGTGGGTAAGGTGCACAATCACTCAAACTCGGTTCGATTGATGAGAGAAAATAGTGTTGGATTGTTTGATTAAACTAGTCGTAATTGAAGTAAACAAGTAAACGAGGAGCATATAAACGCAAGATGCAGAAAAATAGGGGATAATGAGATAACCAAACTCAACAAATTCCTTAAATAAATGATGAAGATTACCTAGGCTATGGACTTAACTTGCTTCAGGGGATTATGCTACAACATCACAAGCAACACAGAGTTAAACTTGCTACCCAAACTAAGTTCTCAACTAGATTTCTAAAATAGATGAGATGACTATTCCCAATTTAAATTAACATATTCCTATGCCAAATCAAACAAGAACAGTACCAATGTAATTCTCATGGGCATTTTAGGAAACACAACATCCACATATTCTTATGCACATATTACGTAGCATTTCCCCAAATTAAGACTAAGCGTGAATAAACAACTATGAGTTCCCACATAAGTTGCAAACTATAAAATTGAACCTCAAAATGCTCAAAAACTTCATGCTAACAGCAAATGCCTTGCATATAATTTCAGCACAAGCAAGAATTATCCATAGCCCAAGTCAAAGGGAAATTAGCTCATATTTACAGATAAGCGAGCTAAGAATTCTGGAAATTAAAACTCATGATTGAAACTCTAAAATCTTAAGATAATAGGAAGAAGATTGGATTCCCCTTTCGATCAACACAAATGGAATGATTCCTCAATTCCAAGTTGATCTCTTGATGGTGGTTGAGCTGCAACTCAGCTTCCTCTCTTCTCCTTCGATTTTCTCAGTTGTTCATCTCTCCCTCAAAGCTGAATTTCTCTTTCTTCTGTAGTGTAAGTGTTGTGTTCTTTCTCTCGTTCACCCTTTTATACTCCTTTCCTAAATTAGGTTTTCTTCCTTTTACACTTTTCGGCCCTGTCCTTGAGAAATTGTGGGAATTTCTCAAAAGCTTTACTTTCTAGCTCATGAATTAAATGCCTCTACTATAGGACAAAAGAACAAGTCTCCTTGTTTTCGAATTGTTGACTTCAATTTTTGACTAACTTGTTCAGTTCCGGTGCTCCAACATTGTTCTGCCTGCTTCAGCACAGGTTGAGAAGAGTAGAAAATTCCTTGCACAAATGTTTAGCTCCAAAATCAGCACAGATAAAGCAATAAACATTGAAATTCCCTACTTAACTCTAATACGACACTAACAACTATAAGCAAGACCAAAATGACCACTAATGAACTAAACATACGCGAAAGGTTTTCCAAAACAAATTAAATCAAGAGAATATAACTCTTTTACAAGAGTTATCACCTCCACAAACTTAGCTCGTTGATCATCCTCGAGCAACAAAAAGAGAGAAACAGACTAAAAATAACAAACAAGTTAAAATTCTCAATCATGCTAGCTCATGCTCCTGCAGCTCTCAACATAGTTTGAAAAAGTCTTAAGGCTCAAATCATGAAATTAACATCAAATCATCTCAAGATCCTTCCTTAACACCTTATTTCTTTCATGCTTCAGCATCTGAATCTCAAAACAACACAACACAACATTACAATGCCAAGTCAAATTAATCAAAATCAGCTCCATAACACAAGTAATGCTCATGATCACCATGCTTACTTATTTTTTTATCACGCCTCAATTTTCGTAAATAAAAGGGGAGTGAAACATGCATACTTTTCATTGAAATAAAAGAAGAATATTCATAGTCTTGAGAAATAAAAAGGTAACTTTAAAGAAAATAAAACATAGTTTGACTCTAAACTGCGGAAGCTTTAAAGAAATATAAAACTTTTGCATGAAAAACTTTGACCATCAATAGACCACCATCATCGCGCATCACTCCTCATCGTTCGAACTATTGCCTGAAAAATAATTAATAGATTGGGGTGAGTTCTATTGACTCAGTGGGGGTACATATATCCGCAATTATATACAATACAAAAATAAAATGCATGAAATTAACCATCGTGGTCCGTAGACCCATTCTGTTGCTATAGAGAGAGCCCATATGCTTAATTGTTGCTATAGATAGTCCGAAGACCAAGCCCGTAGGCTAAACTGTTGTTGTAGATAGGTCGAAGCCAAATTGTTGCTATAGATAGTCCGAAGACCAAACTGTTGCCATAGAAACATGCATAAATTCAAGTAAAGCATATAGAAGGGATAATGTAAAGTCACCTCATGACACCCCACCTGAACCTTGACTTGCTTGAATGAAACTGACAAATATTAAGCAATTATGTCTTGCGCACCACCTAACAATGGATTAAATTCATAAATTCATGATAGTTTATAATTTATCTTTCCAAAAAAAATAGATAAACAATTAAATAATTTGTGCTTTGACTACTTAATAATTAATTGACGAAATAATTTATAATACCGAAATATATCGGCCTCCAAAAACAAAACAAAGTTTAGCATAACTTCAATTAAATCTGCTGCTTCATACTCAAACTAACGTATTTAAATAAAAAAATAATAATAATAAATAAGTTAAAATTGAATAATTAACTTAAGGACGATTTAAGACTTCAGAGCATGAAAACCAATACATATATGGTTACGAACTACCCAAATACTACTTCAAATATATTAATTATTGTTAGCGAAAGGAATAAAAAGAAAACTCTTATATTAATTCAGCATGCCACATATTAAAACAACTAAATGACTAAATAATCATGCTATGCACCCAAATAAGAAATAAACATACCTCACGAGTACCTAGTCTTCAAACTAAAATAAAATTTTTCCCTTCGCCTCTTTCTTTTCGTTTAATGTGGGAAAAAAAATAATTGGAGGAGGGTTATTTATACTAGTTTAATTAGGGTTTACAAGATCATGAAAATATTTTACAAAAGATATGATATGGTTACCTTAAGGGATAATTCTTATTAAATCACAAAAGATATGGAATTATCTTTTCTATAGATATATTTAAATTTTTAATACAATAATTACATATCTAGAAGAATATATCTAGAAGTGAATTTATTTTCTTATTTAATAATTAAATATTCTAAGGTGCAACTTATAAGACATAATCACATAATATCATACTTTTAAATAAATTAAATAAAAGAAAGAGAGTAGCAAATTTAAATAATAATTTTAATTTAATTTAATTATTTAATATTTTTTTCCGGATGCTACATCCCTCCCCACTTAGAAAAAGATTTCGTCCTCAAAATACTTACTTGGATCTAGAAAATGAGGGTATCTAGATTTGATGTCCTCTTCTTTTTCTCATGTAGCCTCGTTCTTGTCATGTCTACTCTCTTGAACCTTTACTAGAGGCGTGGCTTTGGTTCTTAACACATGAACTTTCCTGTCCAAGATATCAATGAGATACTCTTCATAGGATAAGTCCTTACTTAATTCCAAGTCAACATGATTCACAACATTACTTGGGTCATGAATATATTTCCTCAAAGATGAGACATGGAAGACATTGTGAATTGATGTCAAACTAGGTGGCAGTGCGAGTCTATATGCCAACTCTCCGACTCTTTCAAGAATCTCAAAAGGACCAATATAATGTGGTCTTAGTTTACCACTCTTGCCAATTCGGGCAATCCCCTTCATTGGTGCTAGTTTCAAGAATACTTTATCTCCTACTTCAAAGTGAAAATCCCTCCTCTTTAAATCCGCATAATATTTTTGTCGATCTTGGGCAACTTTAATGTGTTCTTTCACTTTGCTAATAAATGTCACTGTCCTTTCAACAATTTCAGGACCTAAGATTCTTTTCTCTCCTACCTCATCCCAATGTAGCGGCGACCTGCACTTTCTTCCATAAAGAGCTTCATATGGTGCCATGCCAGTAGTTGCTTGATAACTATTGTTGTATGCGAATTCCACCAATGGCAGGTTCTTTTCCCAATTACCTCCAAAATCTAATTATTAGTTTATTTTTAGTTATGATGGATTGAGGCTGTAATTTTATCTTATTTTTGTTCTAATTTCGATCTTGTTGGTTTTTGTGTTTTTAACTTCGAGTTTAGGGTTTGATTTGGGTTTTGGTGTTTGAATTTTCGTGTTTCAGTTCGTGTGTGTTTTCAGGGTTCTGCGCTCTGTTTCGATCGACAGCCTGCCTGTGGATCGATGCAGCCATTGCATTCATGTCGATCGACAGCCTACCTATCGGTCGACACATCCCCTGATTTCCAGTTTTCTTTTCATTTTGTTTCAGTACATGAACACAAGGGCTTGGGGCAAACCATTTGAGAATTTTGATCCAAAAATTGAGGCCACAGTCCGAAGAAGAAAAAGGAAGGAAAAACAAGCCACAAGAACCAACATGGAGGCACCACCACACCGAACCGATGAGAATTCTCAGGAATGCCATCTTTGGAGGACTCCAACACACAACTCATTACTCAACATAATTCCCTTCTTCTAGTCCAAGAGGTCAACCATATGAAGGACGTTATCAAGAAACTCATGGCAGAAAGGGAAGTTGACATGCGCGAGGCCGAAAGAAGAGAAAGAGAAAGAGACAGAGAAAGGCGCCGCCAAGATGACTCAAATGATGAGGACCCTAACGCGATGGCCAAGAAGTACAGACCACAGCTCGGGAATGAGGGATTTGCTATTGGCATCACCACCAATAACTTTGAACTCAAGACCGGTTTGATTCAGATGGTTCAGCAGAACCAGTTTGGGGGCCGAGCTGTGGAGGATTCGTACACCCACCTCAGGATGTTCGTGGAGGTGTGTGACACCATCAAGCAGGGAGGAGTCACCAGGATGTGATTCGTCTGTGCTTGTTTCCCTTCTCACTTTGGGATCAGGCTCAGACGTGGTTTACAGCCCTGGACTACAGCAACATCCGTACTTGGGCCGATCGCAGAGCAGAGTTCCTCGCCGCCTTCTTCCCGGCTTCAGTTATCATTCAGAAGAAGATGAAGATCAGACAGTTCCACTAGAGATTGGATGAGTCCTTGTTCGAGGTTTGGAGTAGGTGGAACGAGTTGTTGAGGAGCTGCCCAGGCCATGGAGTTGATACCGAGGAGCAGGCCCACATCTTTTACAAATGGATGAAAGAGAGTACCCAAGCAACCATTGATTATGCCTCGGGAGGTTCTCTGATGAGCAAGTCACCTGAAAAGGCCCTCAAGCTGTTCAAGAATATGGCATTACATGCTCAGCAATGGTCCAATCCAAGGAGACCACAGGTCCGGACAGTGGAGACAAAGGAAGATGACACCTTGAAGAAGAAGATCGAGAAGCTCAAGGGGGAGGTTGAAAAACTTACTACTTCTGCTTCTGTTTCTATTGCACAAGTTGACCCTATCGCCGACGTGAGCTACATAAATCGTGGTGGCTACCAGAATCAGTACCGGCAAGGGGGATACCAACACTACCATCCTAGACCTCATCCAGGCTTCTCCTACTCTCAGCCTGAAGCCGCCGAACAACCACCGCCAGATTTTGATGTGCAGAATGGCGAGGTCGTGGAAAAGAATAAGGAAAGCCTCGACGAGGTGCTCAAGAACTTCATCAAAGCTTTCGACTACCGGGTTGGAAAGATTGATCAGGAGGTAGTAGGGTTCAATACCAAGGTGGACATGCTTGGAAAGCACGTGCAGATCATCGAGACTCAAGTCAGTCAGATTGCCACCTCACTTGGTGCGCAATACACGCTGGGAAAGCTGCCGAGCACCACCGAGGTCAACCCAAAGAACTAAAAGGACTGCAAAGTTTTGAAGTTGAGATCCAGAACCAGCTATTCAGGCCCAAGCATGCCCCAAAGCAAATTTGGGGGGAGAAGGAAAAATAGCCCGCAGAGTCGTCTTCTGTTTCGATCGATAGATAGCCTGTCGATGGAGACAGAGGGCAAGAGGAGGAGATTGATTCAGAAGATGAAGGCCCAATCGACAGGACTAAAATGGGTGTGTCGATCGACACACCCCCTGTTGATAGACAGGGAGGTCAGATCGGCAGAAATACCTCACAGTCGACACAGCAGCCTCCTCAGCACAATTCCTCAAGTCCCAAAGTTGCCAGACCACCTCCAATGTCCTTTCCTGAGCGCTTTGCCAAGCAGAATGAGGATTTCATGTTCTCTCGCTTTGTCGAGAACTTGAAGAAGGTAAGCATTAATCTGCCACTGACTGAAGCTCTTTTTGAAATTCCAGGTTATATGCGATATCTCTGCAAGCTGATGAGCAAGAAGAAACACTTCGTAGAGAATGCAATCGTGAAGCTTCATGAGCAGTGCAGCTTACTCCTCCAAAGAAGATGCCGATCAAGAGGAGTGATCCAGGGTGCTTCACAATCCCAGTCGAGATCGGGGGGATTTCATTCGAGAAGGTGTTGTGCGACACTGGTGCCAGCATCAACCTGATGCCCTACTCCATATTCCAGCGCCTCAAGATTGGAGAATTGAGGCCGACCACCATCACATTGCAGATGGCAGACCGCTCTGTGTCTCGCCCGAAAGGTATAATTGAAGATGTTCTCATTCGTGTGGGTCATCTAATTTTTCCCCGAGATTTTGTGGTCTTTTATATGAAAGAAGATGGAAGTAGACCTTTGATCTTGGGAAGAGAGTTTTTGGACAGAAGTGTTGCCTTGATGGACTGCCGAGGAGGAGAGATCACTTTGCGAGCTAATGAGGAGAATATCACATTCAAGCTCGACAGAAGCCAGCAGCAGTCAGAGTGCTTCGGGATTACAACTATAGAGGAAACTGATGAAGAGGTGGACGAAGAAGCAAGTGAGGAGATCAGAGAAGACAAAGCCGCTCAAGAATGGGAGCGAGGGAATGAGGTGGCAAAATTGCCAATTACACCATCTCATCCTGAGCTCACTGTTGTCGTTCAAGACCGATTTGTCTATATGGTGGATGCCCGAGGAAGGCGAGTGCGCTCTAGCCTACCTTGGTTCTGAAAAAAGAGGTACCGTCGATCTACGATGTTAACTAAAGCACTTGTTGGGAGGTAACCCAACTTTTACATATTTTCCTTTCAATTCCAATTGTTTTCTTTTCAATTATAGTTTTTACTTCCGTTGGTGTGTTTAACTTTAAATTTAGTTATATGTTTTTCTTTTATTTTAAATTATTTTTGAAAAAAATTAATCAGGGAGGATTTACCTCTGTCTCGATCGATAGGCCCCCTGTCGATCAAGATAGAGACCCCCTGTCGATCGAGATAGAGGTCATCACGGAGTTACTCTTTCGATACTTGTGCAGGAAGTCGACAGAAGGCTCTGTGTCGATCGACACAGAGTGCTAGCAGCCCAAATCTCTGTGCGACGAGCTGATTCCTCCGGTAGATAAAAAAGTTGATGTCTGAGATCAACAATCAGGTAAAAGTTCTATTTCTTGTCTGATTTTCAAACTTTTTCTTACTCTCCGAGTTTGAAATAAGTTTGGGGGGATGTGGACAAGAAATTCGAACTTATCTATCCTTTATTTACTTTATTTTTTATTATTTTATTTGCTTTGGTGTGTTTATTTAAATTTTTGCTAGAAAAAAAATATGGATAAATTGTAAGGATAATTTTTATTGAGTCATGAACCTACTTGAACTAATTTTGAGATTGGAATTGAGTGAGGATAAGTTTGATTTGATTTCAATTGTGGTTGATTGCTTATGAATGTAGAATACCGCATGATAGGGTCTAATTGAAACTTTTTTTTTGAATAAATGTACATTGATCTTAAACACACACACCCACTCACACACCCTGATGTACCCCTGGGAGCTCGAACATGTGACCTTTCAGTCACAGGCAAGATGCTTTAACCACTACACCCCGAGCGAAGGGACAGTCTAATTGAAACTTACACTTGCATGATGTTTGAGTGGATTGAAGTTAACTAAGGAAGAATTTTTGAACCCAAGTGAGTTTTTGAGCCTTTATTTGTTAATGAGAGATTCTCATGTATGTTTTCGTTTCTCTAGAACTTGTTTTTGTTCTGTTTTGAGACTGCATAGTGTGCACAAAGATAGAAAATAATTTTAGGCCATCTTTGTTTGCCTAAATCCTAAACACTGTCCCCTCTTATATTGAAACTATCCCTAGTAAACCCCATTGTGCCTAACTCCATTTTTGGTCTTGTCTATGAGATTTTCATGGAGTTATAATGGTTTTTGTCTTGTCTATTCGGTTTAAGGAAGAAAAGGGTGGTTATATGTGTGATGTGGATAAGAAAATTGTAGTATAGTGGTGAATAAAATATGAAAGGTTGCATAGCTCAAAAGAAGAAAAAAAATTAGAAGTCTCATAAGCGCTAAGAAGAGAAAAAAATGTGTCTTTGATAAACAGTTGGAAAAGGGTATAAGAGATTCAAAAAAGAGCTAGGAAAAAAAGAGTTTAATTGTAATATTTGAGGAGAAGGGTAGATGTTCATAAGAAGGTGGTTTGGATTGATTGAGGAAGTACAACTTGATTGATTTTAGTCACTTGATCATATCTCCCTACCTTTCACAAAAAGCCTACATTACAACCTAATCAAAATCCTTTTTGATTCTTGAATTGTGTGCACATTTGAGCAGTGGAGATGTTAGAACTTTTGCATGCCTAAGATAGAAAATTCTTCATACATGTTGTGAGTGCTTTCATTGAAACCCATAAACACTTGTGTGAATGAGTGATACACTTCCTTGTGAGTCTTACGAAGTTTATGGATTTCTTATCTTTTTAAAATTACTTGTGTGATGTGAATTGACGATCTTTGATTGTGATGAATCTTGTGAGACATTGCACTTCAATTGCTTGAGATTTTTTTTTTCTTTCTTTTTCTTTGATTGAGGACAATCAAGTATTCAAGTTTGGGGGGTTTGATAAGCTCATATTTATACTCACTTATCTATATTTTTCCCCATTGTTTCAGTGCAATTTGTTTATGTTTTTACTTATTCCTGTGCATGAGATTGTTTTAGAGGATGTTATGCCCTTTGTGATAAGTTTTCCAGGTATTTAGGGCTAAAAAGAGGTGAAATGATGAAAGACTGAGTTACACAGAGTTGCCGCTTCGATTGACGCACGGGAAGTTGACCAAGTTAGAAGATGAAGCCAAAAACCCGAAGCAGAATCTCTGTGTCGATCGACGTGGTGCATGTCGATCAACACAGAGGTCGGATATCGATCGAGAGCAAGGCAAAAGAAGGAGAGCTCAACACTGGCATTTCTGTCGACCGAAATACTCCCTGCCGATCGACAAGGAGGACTAGGATGCAAATCAACACAAGAAGCAGCACGGATTTTGATCTGACGCTTGTGTCGATCGACAGGCACTCTGTCAATCGACACAAAAGCTCGACATGGAATTTTCAGTCTGTTTTGGCAATTTATGTTATTTTAGCCCAATACCTAGTTTAGATCTTTTTCTCTCCTCTATAAAAAGGATTTATTATGCACGAATTTCAAACTTTTGCTCTCTGACTTTGCATTATTTGGATTGAGCATTGGAGTTTTTAGAGACTTGCAAGGTTCCTATTTCAATTGCAATGTAATAAAATATGTTTGCTTTTGTTTTAGTCATATTTTGTGGCTAGAACCCTAACAGGTTCTAGGGCTATGTGTTTTCTTTTATGATGCAAGTTTAGTTAAAATCAACTCAATAGCATGGTTCAATTCCTTGCGCTTAACTAATCGAATCTAGATTTAGAGAAAGATCGAGAGATGAATTTGAATCTAGGTTTGTAGTTATTAATTGAAGGTCCGAGAGGTGAAAATTGATAATAGGAAAAAGAGAATTGAATGCAATTATTTTTTGTCTCAAAAGGAAGAATTAATTTGTAGGATTTAATTAGATAATTATTGAAATTGACTAATTTGGTGTTCTTGAGACCGAGAGGAGATAGTCATTAATTAGTAATCTAGGGTTTAATTACCTAACCAAGGAATTTAATCCACTTGAATCTTAATTTATTCCCATTGCTGAGTAGATGAATTTGCATGTTGATAATTAGAATATCTGCCCTAGGATCTGTGCTTCCCTTTATTGTTCTTAAAACCTTTATTTTCCAGTATTATTATCTTTAAATTTCCAAACAAAATCTATTTTTCAAAATCCTCAAACTTCCATGTTCTAGGAATTGTGGCTAGTATTTTGGTTATTTTGTTGCACAATCCCTGTGGGTTCGACCACCTTCGGGTGTAAAAATTTATTTGCTTGCTGCTAAAAATAATTTATCACACACACCCCAAACTTCAGGACGGACATTGTCCTCAATATCGAAAGACTGAACTAACTAAAGTGCTTTCGATGCACTTTAGACACGCAACATAAAAGTACAGGCAACATAAAAGTACGGGCAAATGGCAATTAGCGATAAGGTATGAAATAAAACACGGCTAAGGCAAGGTGCAAGGGTTCATTAAAATTGAAGAAACAAGTAAGGCTCAAGATAAAACAAAGACGACCTAAATCATATCCTAAATGATGTAAAATTATATTTTGCCTCGAGGAAGCTAAAAGAAATCGAAGGTAAACACTCACACTTGCAAAATAGTATCATGAAACCAATAAAAATCGATTGACCTAGAAAATTAATGAGGTTTTCAAAACAATTTTAAGGCCACAAGATCAGATAAAAAGCATTTCAAGAAATAAAATTTTAAACCAAAGGAACAATCGAAAGATATTAATTAACTAATCAACAATTAAACCCGCAAACAATGTTGAACACAAAGAAATCATCCTCGAGCATGGAGCAAGAACAGGCATAAATTGAAAATCCAACTGGACCCAAAATACGAGCAGAAATTAAACAAGCTACGAACAGTGGCATACCAAATTAACCACAACAAACCACCACAAACCAAAGTATGAGTATAAGTATTAATTAAGTATAGACCCTACTGAAATAAAAACAGAGTTTAGCAAAAGATAAAACTAAATTTAGGTAGAGAGTAGGGGGAATGATTAAACTACAGGTAGACTACTCCTTGACTGGGGGAACGCCCACTAGCACATTCTTCAAAAATTTAATCAAACGATCATCCAGTTGCTTAATGAGCCGGGAGATTTTGCAACATTTGGCTTGAACAACGCAGACCTCCTCACGTAAAATGCAAACCTCGGTGAGATGTGAATCGGCATTCTCAGTAGTTCCAGTAGGAGGAGGGCTCTCAGAGCGGCCAGCAGTGGGATGGGCCTTGCTAGGCTTTGGAGGTTGTACTGGAGCGGCACCGGCATGCCTACGCTGCAGGCAGATGATGTTGATATATGTGGCGCCCGTATCCCTTGCTTCAGCATCCATGGTGGGTACTCCAGCACGCTCGCAAACCTGAGAAATCAAAGAAGGGTAGACAAGTTTGCCCTTGTTCAGCCGTTGACTACAACCAATGATGGATGAAATGATAAGAGGGACGACACCCACAGCCTCCTATTTTAGTAAGGTGGCCACCAGGATAACTCGATCTTTCATAGCCAACGTATCATGAGAGGTAGGAAGGATTCGACTCTTGATAAAATGCATTCAAATATGAGCTTCATAATTCAACTCCTGCCCGAGGATGTGTCCGACTTGTCCAGAAGGAATCGTCCATGTAGCACCAGGTACAGCAGCACGCTCCAATACCTCCTTCAACAACTCATAAGAAAGGTTTTGTAAATTCTCTAGCAATTCATCGGACTCAACACCAGCTAGGCGGTAGATAGAATAAATCTCAGCACCATCAATGCAGACTAACACCCCTCGCACCATAGACTCAAGAACACCATCAGTATCAATATTGATGTTGGCATAAAATTCCCGAACCACATCAATAAATGGAGCAGGCTGAGGAGTTAGAAGAAATTGGCAATCAGTATACCAGTTTGGGATGCTCACTTTCAGAAAAACTCGAAGAAGTCACCAGCTTTGAGGACACCAGTTTACAGGATATCTTAACTCACACACAAAGACAAAGAGAACATGACAGAGGAATGTTTTTCAAAGCCAAATTAAAATGGAGATTCTTTAAAGTCTGAAGACCCTGGTGTTCAACCAGTTTTGATTCTTTAGACTGATGAACAGAGCCGTTCTGATACAAAGTACAGAAACAATACCTTTTGTCAGAAAAACAGAAGCATGTGTAGATATTCTAGAAAGCAACATGTCCTTTGCAGAATAGAGAGACACTAGAATGGACAACATCCAAAATGTCTCTAAACGACTACATTATTCAAATTCTGCAACCTCGCATATAAATAGGGGAGGTGCTCCAAGAGAGATGACAACTGAACGACGGAATATTCGAATTGCTCAAAGAATTCAAAGCTTTCTAAAGTTCAAGGCTACCTCTTAGCTTACTGTGTGCCCATTTTTGGACACGAGATTTGTTGCTTTCAAGCAGTAACTATCACGGGCATCTAGCCAAAATGATCGACACTTTCGGGAAGAACCATAAAGTTCTCGAGTTCCAGAAGGAGGCTGCATGGTGTACCCACACTCCGAACCAGTGAAGCCGAAGGAGACCTGAGGCCTAGACGAGTGAACTTGTTGACTGGTAGACTTTGGCATCTACCAACTAGCGAAAGATTGCGAGACTCATTGTATTATGAAGTTTAGTGTATTCCAGACTTAAGGTCTATAGAGAAGACGTAGGAATTTTGTGTTCAAACCTCTATAAATCATTTTGTACTTTACTGTTTTATTTACTTTTGTGCTTGGATTTTAATACTCAACACATTCTAAGTGTTAAAGTATAATTGAACCAAACTTAACCTTAAACTCGCTAATAACAAGTTTTTAGAAACACAAACTGGTGAATAATAACAAGTTTTTTAGTGCAAATTTACTTTAAAAAAATTTATTGTGCATTTCAATACTCTGATCTCGGTACAAATAAACGATTTGAGTGCGTTGTAATGGAAAAAATAAAATAAAATGTATTTTTGCAATGCATTTTATGTTAATAAAATGTTATGTTAATAGATACAATTTTACCTTCTATTTATAATATAAAACGTGGAGCGTAACAACATTATTATAAAAGTGAATGTTTTCCCAAAAGCTTCGGTATTTTCAAATAATGAGTTTTAAAGTATTCTTAATTAAGATTAGAAAGATGATTTAATTAATAATCAACTGTCTTTATAATGCGTTTAATGTTTCTTAATTCGCTTTATAAAGTTTGATAGATAATTATAGTTAGGAAAAACAAAGAAAAATGTTTTAAAATATTGGTCAATTATGAAAAATACTTTAATATTTTTTTTTCTTTAAATTATATCCTAATGTTTCATTTTGTCAACGAAAAACTCCATCCACTATGAAAAATATCCTAAAGTTTCTCATATCACTGAATTATACCCTCATGTTTGATTATGTCAATTAAAAATGCCCTACATCGTTAACCTTGTTAAAATTTTGATGAATCATACGTTAAACAATAGATGCCACATATATACCAACCAAAAGGAAATGTCATACATTATTTAATGTATCATTCATAAAAATTCTAAAACTGTTAAGAATTTGGGGTATTTTTAATTGACAAAATCAAACATTAGGGTATAATTATATTCAATGATAAAAGAAACATTGGAGTATTTTCTACGGTGGATGGCATTTTTAATTAACAAATGAAATATTAGGGTATAATTTAGTGATTGAGAAATATTAAGATATTTTTCATAATTATCAATATTTTAATGTATTTTTCATAATTTTTAAATGTAGTCACAGACTACATGAATTAATAAATAAAAAATAAACAATACTTTACACAAAAGTCTTATATTGAAAATCTGAAATTTTCAGGTTCCATGCAAATGGTCTGATTTTTCTGAATTTTAAATAGTTAAAACTATATATTCAATTCAATATTGCATCTCTTGATTGAGTCACGTCGTACTTTATTAGTTTTTGTTGGATGGAGTTTAATATGATGCAGCTACTTCATAAATTTTAAAGCATTCAATTTGAGGCCGTGACTATAATTGCTAAATTAAATAGGTATAATGATATATGTTAGCATTAATTATGACACATTTCAATCCAATTAGCTAGACGGTCCAAACATAATTAAACAATAGTTTATTTGAAGATAACAAGTATTGTATCCATGTGATGGGTGGGAACTTGATTATTTATATTGAAATACTATTATATTTAATGTCTTATTTATAGGTGAATAATTTTGATTTTTAAAATGTGTAAATCATGAAATTGTACCATAAAATATAGAGAAGGTCTTGGGTTAGGCAGACCTAAACGATTTAGGCGGGTTTTATCCATTAACCCAAGCTTTAGGCGGGTTTTATCCATTAACCCAAGCCCAAACCCACATAATATACCCTATTTGGGATGGATGAACCCATTTGGGTAGGATAAAACCCGCCTAAACCGTTTAGGCCTGCCTAACGCAAGTTTTTGCCTAAAATATATAATATAAATAAACATTTTATATATATGGTATATATGTAATATTATATTCACATTCATTTAGTACATATAATTCTTTCTACTATGTTGATCTTGATGTGAATGATATAATATTATTAAGTTATTGATAGTACATACCTCTTAGCAATTCGTTCCAGAATCATACTATTTTCATATTTATGGGTTTATATTTTCTTCCAAAATAACTTTATCGTTTATGTTCATGTGTACTAAACTTGTGTTTTCTTTTTTACTATTAGAACATTTATTGAGGGGCAAATCAAGGGATGGATGCAGATTTGAGGAATTATAGAGGGCTCGAATACATCCCGTGGGATCATGCTTTATAATTATATTTTATTTTTAAAAATATAACTAAAAAATTAAGCTTGTGGGGGCAGCCGACCCCATGAGCCTCTATGTAGTGCGGCCCTTGGTCATATCCGTAATTTGGCCTAGATCAAAGCCCACATAACACAACTCAAGTACATCCCAAAGAGTGATGGCCCAACGACGTACTCAATACTATGATGAATGGATTTGTCGTCAATTAATTCTGGTCACCACATTAGATTCAGACTCAAGGCAAAGTAGAGCTATGACCCTCCCCAACACATGATTGGCTATTAAAGTCCCTGTGATGAGTCCTTAACAACGGATTCGATATTCGCGTGGATCCCATGTCTGATATGATAACTTTGTCACCTCTCTTAAGTCAATGTAGTCCGATGCTCCTCTTAAAAAGCTTTGATAATTAACTTTTACTTACAAATGCGGGATGAAGTGATAATTTTCGAAGATTGAAGCATGGGCAATCATCATGAACAACCGAATCTATTACCCTGTGACCGACACCAACAAACGTACAATTATAGCATCCATAAACTATCACTATATCGCCTATGAAATACCACTTAAAACACTTGTAAATGGAAGACATTAAGTAACATATAAAAACTCTGTCAAAATTGTGATTGCGTACTGTTTATCCTGAGATCAATAAATACTCACTATTCTCATCTAAAACACACACCTCTCCATAAAACATCTTGATTAAATCCAAAAGGTCGTTAATGACCTCTTATCATAAAACGCCCAACAACATCATCATTAAGTTTCAATTCTCTTCATTCCGACTTCCGACTTTATTTATATATATATATATTCTTGTGCAATGTATAGTTCAATAATATATATGTTTCAAACACAGTTATTTTAATTTATTATTTTTAAACCGTATCAGAAATCAACAACCTAATATGAGAATCAACAACCAAAGTTTTTGCACATGTTTACTGAAAATAAAGCGTGTTATGAAGTTTCATTACAATGACCATACATCAAGCAAATCAAATTTATTAAACTAACGTATTCGAATAAGATTTTCTTCAGTAGGTGCTTGAACACTTGCTCTCCAAACCTTTCTCTCTCCTTGAAACATATATAATAAACAATTTCACTTTTATTTTATTTTTTAAGTATTCTAACATTACATATAGGAATATATAATAAACCAATATAGGATTAATTGATAGATAAATTAAGCAAAATAATTATTTATTTTCATAAATCTTTATATAAATGTTATGAATAATAAGTTTTGTATTATTTTAATATTATTTTTAGTATGATTTTGTTAATATCATTAGATAAAATAATGATGATAAAATTATATATTTTGAATGAAAATATTAAGAATATCTTAATTAAAAAATACTTTAATATATATTTTATATAAAAATCTAAAATAAAATCTACAATATATTGATTTCATTTTAAAACCCAAAAAATACAATCAATTTCTAAAAGTAATATAATCAAGTTATATATGAAGATCATCACTTTATAATGAATAAACTTAATAATTCAATTAATAAATTATTATTACAATTTTAATTTTACTACTTTACCTTCCGATCTTATTTTAGTATATATATATAGATTTGTTTATGTTTTGGACCCTAATTTGTAAATGGGGATTTTTTTTTTTTTTTTGGGTATGTCGTTGCTCTCCCCAATTCTTTATTATAAGTGTATTTTCTCCGAAAGAGCATTAATCAAATATAACCCCCGTCACCACGGTGTTCTTCACTCGATTATCTAATCAACATACTAAAATTCACCACCAATTAGTATAATTTATATATAACTGTTTTTAACAAAAATATTGTAATTGATCTTCACTCTTTTTCTTAAAGATAATGAGTAATGATATATAGGTGGGGCAGTTAATTAATAAAAATGGTAGGAGTAGCCCATTATGTGCAGTGCAGGTAACATGAGACAGAGAGATAGTTACAACTTACAAATCATTAATTTAGCTTCACCAAATCCTCTTTTTGTATTTTGTCTCACTATAGCATATATCCATTTCTTTTACTTGTAAGATTTTTTATTAGAAAAATCTCATGTATAAAAGATACTTTATAATTATATCCAATTTTAGATTATGTTACGAATAAGCTTTCCTTCTTTTTCTTTACTGAACTCTCAAGTCATAGTCTATTTAAAATCCAGTTTACTAACTATATGCTAACACAATTTCTTACAATTTAGTAATTGTAATATGTTTTTTAGACTTTAGGAATAACAATATAATTTTAACGTTTTTAATTAAAAAGATAGTTTTTTGTTCCACCAGTGGATGTGTACAAGATTGCATCCATATAAATTTCCAGTCATAGACATGTAAAATAGTTGTTTATTTTTTAATTTGTGGAAAAAACTACAGTGATTTTTCGAAAAAAAAAAAGAAATTTGTTTTCAATTGTGCTGGTCAGTCTTATTTTTTTTTTTTAAAAATAAGTACTACTCTTAAATAAGTTAATTACGATTATCAATTTTATTATTAACCACAATTAGCTACTAAACACTAGCTCCGAACTTAATGTGTCAAAATGAAAATGGCCAATTCAGACGGGACGGAGATAGTATTTTTTACGGTATCAATATTTTGTAGATATTATTTGCTTTGAATAGAATAAATTCTTATTATTTTATTTTTTGTGTATTATTTTGCTGGCACTGTTACTCCTCTAATAATATAAAATTATTTATTTTGGATTGAATAAAATATCCTAATTTTATTTTTAAATATTTTAAAAATGATATCGTATATTTTTATGTGGGACATGAATTTGTCACCATAATTTTTATGGAATCCAGTCTCCGAGCGGCGAAAACAATTTGCGTCCCACAAATCTAATGCTAATATGCACATTCATCTCCATTTTTCGTTCATGCGCCTAAATTTAATAATCTCTTGAATTTCCGCAGCAATAAGTCAAAGAGCTGAGCTTCCATTGCTCACACTCAAACACAGAGATAAAAGTGTAAACCCAGTTACACAGGAACGACGTTAATGGAGTAACCATTAATTAATTTCAGCTAGGATGAGAGAAACCCACCGGCGATGCGTTTCAAATTTGCCGGCGCCTATGCCCTAGCTCCTGAAAAATGTCGTCCTCATCTGGAAAAGACCCAATCTTTAGCTCTAATCACGGCTATACCCATCGCAACAAGAAGAGGGCCGTCCCGGATGAGGCATTGAAGCATGCACTCCTCAAAATGTGTCCGCGGCCCGTTTCTCAATCCGGGTCAACCTCTCCTTACTCAGGGTCCGAGCCAGAATCCGACTCGTCAAACCCTTACCCGCTTTCCGCCGCAACCGACTACGCCGCTATGCTGTCGGATGATCTGTTGCTGAAAGTTCTTGATAGGATTCCTGACAGGAAACAGCATGTTTCGAATTCGTTGGTTTGCAGGAGGTGGTGCGTGCTGTGCGGGAGGTTGGTTAAATCGTTGAAGTTAATTGATTGGGAGTTCTTGGAGTCTGGGAGGTTGAGTTTTCGGTTTCCAAATTTGGTAGATGTTAATTTGGTTCCAGCTTGTATTAAATCTGCAAGAAACTCCGGGATTTTGCTGTGCAATAAGTTAATCGAGGTTCGTTTGAGTTCGGGGGTGTTGAAAAATGATGAAGGGATGTTCGTCAGCAAAGAGGATGTTTTGGATTCGAAGGAAATCGATGGAGGGGTGGCGATATTAGCTGAAGGGTGCAAGAATTTGAGGAGAGTAGTGTTGATGAATGTTAGCGAGGAAGGACTAAATAGTTTGGCAAAGGAGTGTGAGCTGTTGCAGGAGATGGAACTGCATTACTGCGGTGATTTGGCGTTGAGGGGAATCTATAACTGCAAGAATTTGCAGATATTGAAACTGAATGGGAATATAAGTGGGGTTTATGATTCCATGGTTTCTGATATTGGGTTGACGATACTAGCACAGGGTTGCCGACGGTTAGTGAAGCTGGAGCTAGTGGGGTGTGAAGGGAGCTACGACGGCATAAAGGCAATCGGGCAGTGCTGCCAGATGTTGGAGGAGTTAACATTATGTAATCATAGGATGGAAGGGGGGTGGCTGTCAGCTCTGACATACTGTGGGAACTTGAAGAGTTTGAGATTCCAGTCATGCAAGAACATCGATGAGAATCCTGGACTGGATGAGCATTTAGGATCATGTGTGATGCTTGAGGAGTTGCATTTGAGTAAGTGTCGGATGCAGGGTGTTAAGGCATTGTTTCTAGTGTGTCGGAGTGTCAGGGAGCTAGTTCTCGAGGACTGTTGGGGATTGGACGACGCCGTATTTGCTGCCGCCTCTGTTTTCAGGTATGCAAGTATTCAGTAATCAGAAGAAGTCAATAACTTTCTTTTAAGACCAGAGATGCTTCTAACATATCCTTTATTCCTTGATTAATGTTTGGGTAATGAATCAACCAGATAATTTTTTTTGTTAATTGCAAGAGCAGGAACATAAGATCTGTGTCAGTGGAAGGATGCTCATTAGTGACAACAGAAGGGCTGGAATCAGTGGTGGTGTGTTGGAAGGAAGTTGATAGGCTTAGAGTAGTATCATGTAACAACATTAAAAACAGTGAAAGACTAGAGACCTTGTTTTGTGGTCTGAAAGAGTTGAAGTGGCAGCCGGATTCGAGGTCAAGGCTGGCTGGTACAGGTATTGGGCTCAAGGGCACTACATCTTTTAGGTGGAACTGAACTCTCATATATTTTGTATCCTTTACCTTTTGCATGCAACTTCTTTTCATTTGCTCTCTTTCTTTCTTTTTTTACATTTAAATAAATCTAATTTGAGATTTTTACTTTAATTTCCACTAATCTAATTCATAACTGTACTTTATTAATAGATTTGAAATTATTTCGAAAATGAATAATTTTTTAAAAATAAGATAGTTATCATACAATAGGTATTTCCCCCTTCTTTCTCAAATTTAATTAGTGGTTTTTTAATTATTTTTGAATAAGTGTACATTAATCTTAAACTCACACACCCAAATGTCCAGCTCGAACCTGTGACTTCTCAATCACAGACAAGGTGCTTTAATCACTACACTCGAGCGAAGGGACTAATTAGTGATTCTGATTCTTGCTTTCACACAGTATGGCATCTTAGATATTAAGATATAGAGATATATTGGAGAACTTGGAGAAAAGTAGTAAACATTAATTGTACAAAATACTTATTTATAATATAATAGACCTACTTAAACTAGGATTCATAAACAAAGTTGGACAATATTCCTAATTCTAATGTTACACTCCCCTCAAGCTGGAGAATATATATTGATTATGTTTAGCTTAGGCTGGGTCAATATTCAGTTTAAGCAAAAGATCTAGCAAATTGTATGTTGTTTTTTTTACTTTTCCAAGTAACCAAGATTCCTCCCAAGTAGGTAGAGTATTTAGAAGTAGATTTTCTTACAATCTCGAAACCAGCATAATCAGCATCAAAATATTCTTTAATTTTTAATAATCATTATTCTTAAATAACAATCCTTTACGCGTATAACTCTGTAACATTACTTTAAATTTTTAATCAATTTTCATCTTAGAAACATTATGTTAGAATTTTTTTTGTAGAGGAATCATTCCTTACTTTTTATTTTGGTGGGTCAAAAGTTGTAAGTCAGATTTTCCAGTTTCTAGAGTTATAAACTGTAATCTTTGTATAAAATCAAATTGAGTTGTAATAGAACTTAAGCTGAAGACCGAGCAAAGGAGAATGCTCGAGAACTGACTATCATCATGCCTAGCTTTGACCCAAAACTGTGTTGGAGCACTCAGTTTAAGGCCTTCCATATTGACAAGGAGAAGTCAGTATGAGATATCTATAATAATACTAAAGCAAAGAAATAGTTATAAAAAATATGACGGGAACAGTTATTTCCAGCATTTAATTTATTTTATTTAATATTATGTGATTTTATTTAATAATTATTAATTAATATTAATATCTCATGATTGTTTTCAATTTTCATATCCCATAATATTAGACAACTATCTCTATTAATTATTAATAAAATATTTTATCAAAACACAATAAAATACTCCCTCCGTCCCGCCAGAATAGGCCCTTTTCATTTTGACACATTAATTTCGGAGCTAATGTTTAGTAGCTAATTATGGTTAATAATAAAATTGGCAATCATAATTAACTTATTTAAGACTTAAATAAGTTAATTACGATTGTCAATTTTATTATTAACCACAATTAGCTACTAAAAACTAGGTCCGAAATTAATGTGTTAAAATGAAAAGGGCCTATTCTGGCGGGACGGAGGTAGTAACATATTGGCCCAAAAATGATTGAACAATTTTTTAGCCGATATTTAATATTTATTTTATTTACTAATTTATATATGGATAGCATAAATTAATAACCAAATTATATTTATGCTCATTTTCCAATCCGATTTTTTTTAATTATTGTATTTACTATTTTAAAAAGGTGAGCTTACATTTTAAATTGTAATCCTATATTAGTAAATTTGAGGTTTGTTTACTCCTTTGTTCTTTTTATTAAATTTACATATGTAGGATATAATTTATAACTGTAATTAAATAAAAATCCTCTCTTCTATTTTTTAATATGTCCAGCTAAATTTCTCTCTTTCCTTTCGAAAGTTCTCATGGTAATACATAATTAAGCTATATTAATCTCCTTTTTTGATCTTCATTCCAAAGTCAAGCTACGATCCTCATCGTCCATACGGAGGTTCTAAATCATTTGGTATATCTAGTATACAAATCTATATCTATATATATATTAAAGTAAGGTCGTATGCAAATATATGGAAATATTTAGTTGTATTAATTATTTATTAATTGAACTCTTACTTCATTAATTAGGTTTGAAAACATTCTATAATTATATATGGGAAATAATTTTTTTATTTAATAATATCCAATTAAATGTATCAAATAAAAGTAAAAATTAATTAGAAGGTTATTTATTATTTAAGGAAATGATATTTTTGTACAAATAATTTCCTGCATAAATCTTTACATTTTTTAATTAAATAATTCCTTTTATTATGTAACATCCCACCCCTCGGGTCCGGCAATGTCAGGGCCTGCAGTCCGATGCACTCCAACCTAAGGGTGTACACGAACCGAGCCGAGCCGAGTAGTTTGATGCTCGAGCTCGGTTCGTCAGTTTTTTACCGAGTTCGAGCTCGGTTCGAGCTCGATAAAAAATATTATTTTGTGATCGAGCTCGAGCTCGAGTTCGAGAATAAAAGCTCGAGTTCGGCTCGAGCTCAGTTCGAGATCGACTCGTGAACCTTAATTATCGAGTATAGCTCGAGCTCGACTCGAGCTCGAACTCGACTAGAGCTCGAGCTCGAGCTCGAATTCAGAATTTAAACAAACACCTATAATTATACAATAATTTACAATACCAAATACTATATTAATTTCATTCCAAATGTGCAAAAAACATGCAAAAAAGTACTATCTAAATTATAAATATCCAATAGCAACAAAAACCAACTATTTAAATGTCCAAAAGCATCGAAAAACAACAATTGAAATGTCCAAAAGCATCAAATACAACAATCTAAATACTACATAAATGGAATAAGCTCATTGAAGCAACAAAACCACCTTCCCAGCCAATAAAAACTCCACCATTTCCTGCATATAGAAATTAATGTAAATAGATATTAAATACTAAAAGAAAACATATTAGATTTACATCAAAGAAAAGAAGAAGCACCAAGCGGCAAGCACCAAGCACCAAGCTTCAATTAAAATTCACTTCCTTGATACCAGTTTTATCCTTAAAAAAAAGATTTAAACAAAAGTTAGTCAAACTAATATAAAAATAAATATGAATAAAAAATTATTTATAATGATTAATTAAAGATACCAAACAAATACTTACTTTATCTTTCCCTTGGATACCGTAACGAGCTCTAAGCCAATCTCCCGTACACAATAGCATTTGAACCGTATCCACACCTAAAGAGGCACGGTGTGGATCAATAACTCTTCCACCGGCACTGAAAGCTGACTCCGAAGCCACGGTAGTTATAGGAATAGATATCACATCACAAGCCATCTTTGATAAAATCCTAAACTTCAATTCATTTGCTCCCCACCATGATATCACATCAAGGTCATCACTTCCAACTTGCACCACAACTCCTTCATCAAAATACGTATCTAGCTCGGACTTCATGTGAGCAACCAATATTTGAAACTACACTTGAGCTTGAACTTTCTTGTTGATGATCACTTGTTTTTCCACTAGCCTTAGCTTTATGATCCTCTACATATTCATTGTAGAGATCGTACATCGACTCACGAACTTTTGTTACAAGTGCATCTCCATCAACATCGGAACAAACATCATTAGCATACCACTCAATCAATTTCAACTTATTCCTAGGATCCAAAGCAGCTGCAATACAAATCAACAGGTTGCAATCCCCCCAGTACTTATCAAACTTCAATCTCATATTGTTAACCATATCTATCAAGCATTCATCGCTTCCCGCTCTATCGATCATCAATAATTGCTTGATATTCATAAGTTCAGGCAAAAAGAGATTGCTAGTTGGATATTCATAACCTGAATGAAATGAATATGTAATATTATTAATTGAGAATATAAAAAAAATAGAAAACATTAAACTGTAAATTTTAATACCTGAAATTAGCTCAGTGACATCATGAAATTCTTGAAGAAAATCACAAACCACTCGAACATTTGCCCATTCACTCTCACTTGGCAAGGACTTATACGAATTATCTCTCTGCTGATATTTTGGAAACACATCTTTGAACTCTAAAGCAGATGACAACATAAAATATGTTGCATTCCATCTTGTGCACACATCCAGAACAAGCTTCTTAGATGACAACTTCAGTTGTTTTGCTATCTCACTAAACATAATGATGCGTGCCTCTGATGCTATAACATGTTTCACACTTTCACGCACTTTCAAAATAGTATCTTCAATAGCACACAAACCATATTGCACCAAAATATTGAGAACTTGTTGCAGAACCTTGAGCTGATGTTGTGTTAGGAGTAGACATGACCTACAAAAGCAAAAGCAATATTGGTAAAGCAAAAGTAGCTGTCTGAAAATGATATAGAGGTAAAGCAAAAGCAGCAAAAGCAGTCTGAATATTGGTAAAGCAAAAGCAGCAAAAGCAGTTGAGCACAACAAATTTTAAATACCTTTCCGGATATAGAGGTGCCGATCAGACGCACAGGCTGGCCGGTGGAACTGAGGGAAGGGATGCTGGCCGGTGGAACTGAGGGGGTGGCGCGGCGCAGGTTGGGTGTCGAGTGTCGGCGCTAGCGAAGTAGGGTTTGCAATTTGATTTTGGGAAGGTTACGGTTGTGGGGTGGAAAGTTTTTTAGTTTCAAGTTTTATTTTACTTTTTATATTTATTATTTTAATATTTAATATACATATTATAACTTATAATATATATATATATATATATATATTAATAACTTATAAACTAAATCTCAAATTAATATATTTAAAAGTTTGTTAAGATTATATTTTTTTATCTTATTTTTTCATTATCTGTAGATTTTAATAAAAGTAATATGATTTTGTAGTTTATATAAATATATTATGTATTAATATTTGCATATTGAGTAACCATAAGTCTATAACTTAGGAATTTGTATTAAATGTATATTTTTATTTTACTTTTCCATTATCTATACATTTTAACAAAAATATTATGCATTAATATTTGTATTTTGACTTTTGAGTAATTATAACTTAAGAGTTTATTTTAACTATATCTTTTATTCTTACCTTTTGATTTGATAATTTATATACATATATTATGCATTAATATTTGTATGTTGAGTAACTATAGCTTAGAAGTTTGTTTTAATTATATATCTTTATTTTATTTTTTCATTATCTAAACATTTTAACAAAAGTATTATGATTTAATAGTTTTATAGATGTATCATATTATACTACACATTAATATTTGTATTTTGAGTAATTGTAACTTAGTCTACTTAGAAGTTTTGTTTTATCTATATGTTTTATTCTTACTTCATGATTTAATAGTTTATATACATATATTATGCATTAATATTTGTATATTGATTAACTAACTTTGGAGTTTGTTTTAATTATATATTTCTATCTTACTTTTTCATTATGTGTACATTTAAAAAAAACTATTAAGATTTTATAGTTTATATAAATATATAGTTTAATTATATAGTTTCTCTTAGATTTACAAATAAAATAAATTTCTCATAGAATGGATTGTTTCAATTTTTAAATGAAATTAACTAATTTGATTAAGTGAAACTTTAAAATCACATATATCTAAGAAACTAGATTTGAAATAATTATCACTCATATAAATAATTTTCATTCCTAATTTAATATTTATCTTAATTTTTATATAAATTAAGTTTTTTATATGGTATGGTTTGTTTAATCATATTATTGTTATTTATAGACATATAGATATAGTATTATCAAACAAATATGAAATATAATTATATAATAATAAAAAGTATATAAATAGAGAAATATATTAATATTAAAATTTAATTAAAAACAAGCTTATTCACGAGCTTATAAACGAGCATACTCGCGATCTCTTAAACGAGCCTATTCACGAGCCTGCTCGCGAGCCTGTTAAACGATCCTGCTCGCGAGCCTGCTCGCGAACCTGCTCGCGAGCTTGCTAAACGAGCCTGCTCGCGAACATGTTCGAGCTCGAGCTCGATTCGAGCTCGAACTCGAACATGCTGGCGAGTCTGGCG
>JAPKLW010004315.1:0-28537 GCA_026898455.1 Plectranthus barbatus
TAAATCGAGTAAACATTACAAAGCATAATTACATGCGGGGTATTACATCCCCTTCCCCTTATAAAATTTTCGTCCCGAAAATTAAAATGCTTTGAAAAGCTCGGGATACCTCTCATTCATCTTCTCCTCCAATTCCCAAGTCGCCTCTTCACGCCCATGGTGAATCCATTGCACCTTTACGAGCGGAATTGACTTATTCCTGAGCTCCTGAATCTTATGGTCCAAAATAGCTTTCGGTCGCTCTTCGTACTGTAAGTCCGGACTCAAAACTACTTCCTCTTGGCGGATCACGTGTCTAGGATCATATACGTACTTTCTCAATTGAGATACGTGAAACACGTTATGAACATTACCCATGCTCGGGGTTGTACGCTACTGGACCAATGCGCTCTAAAATCTCATAAGGTCCCACATAGCGCGGTCGTAGCTTGCCTTTTACTCCAAGTCTCACTATCCCTTTAGAAGGCGAAACTTTGAGGAATACCTTTTCCCCTATCTCAAAACATAGCTCCGCCCTCCTTGAGTCGACATAGGACTTCTGCCTACTCTGAGCCTCTCTGATCGTTTCTCGGATCTGACGGACTATATTAATCATCTCGCTCACCGCGTCGAGTCCAATCACTTTCCGTTCTCCTACCTCATCCCAGTATAGAGGCGAACGACACTTTCTACCATACAAAGCCTCATAGGGAGCCATTCTGATTGTTGCCTTGTAACTGTTATTGTAGGCAAACTCAATCAAAGGTAAATTGGCTCCCAACTGCCTCCTCGGTCCAAAACCACTGTCCTCAACATGTCTTCGAGAGTTTGAATGGTCCTCTCAGATTGACCATCTGACTGAGGGTGAAACGCCGTGCTAAAATTCAGGCGAGTCCCCAACTCTTGTTGTAAGCTTATCCAAAATTGAGATGTAAACTTTGCATCTTTGTCAGACGTAATAGATTTCAGCACTCCGTGCATTCTGACTATCTCTCGGACATAAATTTGAGCCAATTTGTCTGATCCATAACTCACTCTGATCGGCAAAAAGTGAGCACTCTTCGTCAGATGGTCTACTATGACCCATATCACCGTGTTTCCTTTCTGTGATCTCGGCAATCCCGTCACAAAGTCCATGGTGATATGTTCCCATTTCCACTCAGGGATGTCTAACGGCTGTAATTTCCCATACGGCCGCTGATGTAACGCCTTAACTTGCTGACATATCAGTGACCTTTCCACATACAAGGCTACATCCTTCTTCATACCATCCCACCAATACTTAGTCTTCAAATATTGATACATTTTAGTACTTCCTAGGTGAGCGGTATACGGCGTATCGTGAGCTTCACTCAAAATCTCATGTCTTAACTCTTCACTATTCGGCACTAAGATTCTATCTCTGAACAACAGTGCACTGTCAGGTGTTTCCCGATACTCTCCCACTGGCTTGACCTTCAGCTTCTGACGCAACTTCTCAATTTCTGCGTCTTCTTTCTGTGCCTCTACAATTCTCTCTCTTAAATCTCGTACCATGATCAAAGCTGCCATTTCACACCTCTTTCTCTCCAAAGGCAATATTACTTCTAAATGAAGCCTTTCAAACTCTCTAATTAAACTGCCTTCTCTTGTAAGCATGCAACCTAACTGTGCTTCTCATTTCCTGCTCAAGGCATCAGCTACCGAATTTGCCTTGCCCGGTGATCACCGTAAAATACAGCAGCAAATAAATTTATAATAACCCGAAAGCTAGTCAAACCCACAGGGATAGTGCAACGAAGTCATCTCATGTACTGGACACAGTTTATCAATTCGCTGTTTGAGTGAACCAATTTTTAGAAGAGTTTTTGTTTGTGAATTTAAAAATAACAATTGCAAGAAAGTAAAGAGTTTTGAAAACAATAAAGAGAAGCACCTAGGGCAGATATTCTAATCATCAACATGTAAATATCAATCAACTAAGCAATGGGGAAAACATAGATTTTTGTGGATTAAACTCCTTGGTCAGGCAATTAAATCCTAGATTATTAATTAGTGACTATCTCCTCTCGGTTTCAAGAACACCAAATTAATCAATCTCATAATTCTCTAATTATTCCTATGTACGTATCTTCCTTTTGAGACAGAAAACAAACATATTTAATTCTCTCTTCCTATTAACAATCTTCACCTCTCGGTCCTTCGAATAATTAACTTTAAACCTAAATCTCAATTTACCTCTCGGTCCTTCTTTTGATCTAGATTATTAAATTAAATCAGAGAATTAAACCATGCCAAAGAGTTGATATCAATTAACATGCATCAGAAAAGAAATCATAACTCTAGAACCTGTTTAGGGTTCTAGCCACAAATCATGACTAGAATAAAAGAAAACATTAAATCAATTGACTTACAATTAAAGAGGAACATTGAATGTCTTGTAAAAACTCCAAAGCTCAATTATTCTAAGTGTAATAATGCATAAAAGAGAGATAATTTTCGTGCCTAAGAGTTCATATTTATAGAGTGGGAAAAGACCTAATTTGAGTATTGGGTAAAAATAGCAAAAACTGCCAAAACAGGCCTAAAACAGCCTTTTCGGGCCTCCGTATCGATCGACACAAATCCTGTCGGTCGACAGGAATGCAGATCACAAGTTTCTGGAGTTTTGACCTCTGTTTCGGTTGACACAAATCATGTCTCTCGACACATAAACATCTGTCTGCGCAGTCTCACGGTTTTGGCCATAACTTTTGCTTACGAACTCCGATTGACCGGATTCTAGTTGCGTTGGAAAGCTAATTCAAAGATATTTCTATTTCCATGCTCCATTAGCTCAGATTCCACGTGTGGAAGAATTCATGACTGTTCCTTTGAACATCATCTGCTCTCGGTACAGGTTTCCAATGAATTTGGCCTAAAACCTGCAAAAATCACCCATAAAAGGCATAACACCCTCCAAAATAGACTCATGCACAAAAATAAGTAAAAACATAACATAAAGCAATTGAAACAATGGAGAAAAATATAGATAAGTGAGTATAAATATGAGCTTATCAAACCCCCCAAACTTGAATATTAGAGTGTCCTCAATCGAAGAAAAGAAGAAAGAAATCTCAAGCAGTTGAAAGTGCAATGCCTCACAAGATTCATCACAATCAAGGTTCATCAATCCTCATCACACAAGCAATTGGAAGAGATAAGATATTCATCAACTTCGGAAGACTCACAGGAAAGTGTATCGCTCAATCACTCAAGTGTTTAGGTTTCAAATGAAAGCACTCATGACATGTATGAAGAAATTTCTACCATAGGCTTGCAAGAGTTCTAAAATCTCCACTGCTTATTTGTGCACACAATTCAAGAATCAAAAAGGACTTTGATTGGGTTGTAATGTAGGCTTTTTGTGACAAGGTAGGGAAATATGGCCAAGTGACTAAAAAGAAAACATTGAGTTCGCGACTCTCAACATATCAGAATCACCATCTATCAACATCTACCCCATTTCCTTAAATATTACAATTCAAACCATAAATAGCTCTCTCTTTTTTTTCCTAGCCCTTTTATGCTCTTAAGATTTTTGTTTAATCATTTGAGCTTATAAGGACAATATTCATCATTTTTTTATAGAGCTCTCTTTCTTTGCACACCAATTATAAAAGTTTCTCATCCACTTTCAAATAATCCACCATTATTCTTCCCACAGTCTCATAGATAAGACAAAAACCTCCCTACTATCATAGAAATCTCATAGACAAGACAAAAAAATGAAGTAAGGCTCAAAGGGGCTGACTAAGGATAAAATATTACAAGGGACAGTGTTTGGGATAAATTGGCTAACAAAGATGGCCTAAGATCATTTTCTATCATTGTGCACACTATGCAGTCTCGAAACAGAACAAAAGCAAGTTCTAGAGAAACGAAAACATACATGCGAATCTCTCATGAACAAATCAAGGCTCAAAACTCACTTGGGTTCAAAATTTCTTCCTTAGTCAATTTCAATCCACTCAAACATCATGCAAGTGTAAGTTTCAATCAGACCCTATCATGCTGTATTCTACATTCATAGGCAAATCAACCACAATCGAAATCATCTCAACTAATCAAAGATTGATTCCAAACATTGCATATAATGCTAGAGGGTTCAATTACTTAAAAATTTTCCTCACATAATATCTATATTTTTTTTATTAGGCAAAGATTTAAACACACCAATTCAAATAATGCAATAAAAAAATAAAGCAAGTAAATGATAGAAAGTTCGAATTTCTTCTCCACATCCCCCCAAACTTGTTTCGAACTCGGAGAGTAAGAAAAAGTTTGAAAATCAGGCAAGAAACAGAACTGTACCGGACTGTCGATCTCAGACATCGACATTTTTATCCACCCGAGGAACTCAGCATTGCGCGACGAAGATTTGGTGATGCTGGCACTCCCTGTCGATCGACACAGAGCCTTCTGTCGACTCCTGCTTCTGTTGATCGAAGTGTTCTCTGTGCACCATGCCTCTGTGTCGATCGACAGCCGGTCTATCGATCGAAACAGAGGCAATTCCTCCAATTTTCATTTTTTTTTTCAAAATCTAAACATCAAAACCAAAATAAAGTAAAGGCAGATAAGTGAAAATAAACAATTATGAAAACTAAGAACAAAAATTGAAAGGAATTGAAATAAAAACAAATAACAGTTGGGTTACCTTCCAACAAGTGCTTTAGTTAACGTCGCAGCTCGACGGTACCTCTTTTTCAGAACCAGGGCGGGCTAGAACGCACTCGCCTTCCTCGGGCATCCACCATGTAGACCAAGCGATCTTGAATGACAGTAGTGAGCTCGGGAAGAGATGGTGTAATTGACAATTTTGCCAACTTATTCCCTCACTCCCATTCTTGAGCTGCTTGATCTTCCTCTTTTTCAGTATCTTTCTCTTCATCTTCAATGGAGGTTATTTTGTAGCATTCAGATTGTTGCCGGCTTGTGTCGAGCTTGAATGTGATCCTTTCCTCATTTTCTCGGAGCGTGATCTCACCACCACGGTAATCAATCAAAGCAGCACTAGTGTCCAAGAACTCTCTTCCCAAGATCAAAGGTGTGCTTTCATCTTCTTTCATATCCAAGACTACAAAATTTGCAGGAAAAATTAGATGACCCACACGAATGAGAACATCCTCAATTATACCTTTGGGGCGAGACACAGATCAGTCTGCCATTTGCAACGTGATTGTAGTCGGCCTCAACTCTCCAATCTTGAGGCGCTGCAAGATAGAGAAGGGCATCAGGTTGATGCTGGCAACAGTGTCGCACAACACCTTCTCGAATGAAATCCCCCCGATCTCGACTGAAATTGTGAAGCACCCTGGATCACTTCTCTTGACTGGAAGTTTCTTCTGAATGACCATGATGCACTGCTCATGAAGCTTGACTGTTGAATTCTCCACGAAATGTTTCTTCTCACTCATCAGCATGCGTAGATACTTCATGTAACCTGGAATTTCAGAAAGAGCTTCAATTAGAGGTAAATTAATGCTTACCTTCTTCAAGTTCTTGACAAAGTGCGAGAACTTGGAATCCTCCTTTTTCTTGGCAAAGCACTGTGGAAAGGGCATCGGAGGTGATCTGGCAGCTTTGGAACTGGAGGAATTGTGCTGAGGAGGTGGCTGTGACGGCTGGGAAGAATTTGTGCCTGTCTGACCTACCTGTCGATCGATAGGGGGTGTGTCGATCGACACACCCGTTGCAGTCCTGTCGATTGAATCCTCATCTGTATCGCTCACCTCCTCTTGTTCTCTGTCTCATTCGACAGGCTGCCTGTGTATCGAGACAGAAGACGGATCTGCGGCCTCCTTCTCTTTCTCTCCCCCAAACTTGCTTTGGGGCATTTTCGGACCTTTGTAGCTCGTTCCAGACCTCAAGGCAATGGCATTGACCTGTTTGGCCTTCTCAGGATTGACTTCTGTGGTGCTGGGGAGCTGGCCTGGCTTGTGTTGATTGCTCATAGCAGTGGAAATCTGACTGAACTGTGCATCGAGCATTTGAAGGTGTTTCGTCATATGCTGCATGTGAGTGGACATGTTCTTCACCTCAGTTTCCACCTTGCCAAACCTATTGTCGGAGCTTTTTATGAACTTTTCAAGTGTCTCCTCCAGCACGGACTTCTTCTTCTCCACAATCTCTCCCCTGGCTCCAACACTGAATCCCGGTGGAGGATTCTCAGCTGCATAAGGGTTAGAATAAGAAAAACCAGGATGGTTCTTAGCACTATAATTATACCCTTGATTGTTGGCTCGGTAGTTGTTGTTGTAACCTCCATTGGCATAGTTCACTTCAGCGGTATTGGAGGTGCTCGAACTATCTCCTCGGTAGATGTAGTCAGCCTCAACAGGAACGATGGCCATATTTGGATCTGACATAACTGCTACTGAAGCTCTATCGGCCTCCAACTATTTGAACTCTTCTCGGAGCTTCTTTACTTCTGCCACCACATCAATTTTCGGAGTAGTGGTCACTGCTTTGACTGCTTTCTGCCTTTCAGTACGCCATTGATGACTGTTGAGGGCCATATCTGCAAGAAGTTGCATTCCTTCTTCTCCACTTTTCTTTATGAGCAGTCCTCCAGCTGAAGCATCAACCAGTTCTTTTAAGTGAGGGGTTAATCCTTTATAAAAATGGCATACCTGCATCTCAAGATCAATCCCATGGCCGGGGCACATCCTCAACAGCTCTTTGTATCTCTTCCAAGCTTCATAGAGGGTCTCATCGTACTTCTGGCTGAAGTGAGTGATGTCAGACTTCCTCTTCATGATGACACTGGGCGGAAAGAAGTTGGTGAGGAACTCTGCTCGGAGTTGTGCCCATGTGGCAATTCTGCTCTTGTCCAATCCAGCAAACCGAGACCGGGCCTCATCCCTGAGAGAAAAAGAAAACAAATGCATCCGGATGGTGTCTTGAGGCACTCCGTTCTGCTTGATTGTGTTGCACACCTCGATGAACTGACTGAGGTGGCCGTACGGGTCCTCAATGGCCTTCCCTGCATACTGGTTCTGCTGGACCATCTGAATCAGGCCTATCTTCAGCTCAAAGTTGTTGGCATCAATGCCAACCTGGAATCCCGGCTCCTCTCTCTGTGGCAGGAAGTGATCAAGAATGGATCTTTGAGGCACCACAATTCGTCTTTCAGGGTTTCCTTCATTGGCCAGGGCTGCCAGTCTGGCAGCCTGCTCTGCTTGAACTGCTTGTGCTACTTGAAGTTGCTCCCTGAGTTGTCGGACCTCATTCATGAACTGACTTTGCTCCTCAGGAGTCATGTTTTGGAGTGGTGCTTCTGGTGGTTGCTCCATCTCAGGCTCTCTTTCCTTGTTCTTTCCTCTGCTTTTATTTCTCCTACAGGTAGCTTCAATTTCTGAATCGAAGGCTTCAAGATTCTTCCCCCGAGCTCTTGTGTTCATGCACCTGAAGAGAAAACAGAAAACTAGGAATCAGTCTCTGTGTCGACCGACAGGGTGACTGTCAATCAACACGGATGCTGCTTCTGTGTCGATCAACAGAGCCTCTGTCGATCGAAACAGAAGCAAAAATTGCACACATACGCACGCGAAATTAAAAACTCAATCCAGAAAATATCAAAATAATCCAATAACAAGATAAAATCTGACTATCCCCGGCAACGGCGCCAATTTGATCACCGTAAAATACAACAGCAAATAAATTTATAATAACCCGAAGGCTAGTTGAACCCACAGGGATAGTGCAACGAAGTCATCTCATGTACTGGACACAGTTTATCAATTCGCTGTTTGAGTGAACCAATTTTTAGAAGAGTTTTTGTTTGTGAATTTAAAAATAACAATTGCAAGAAAGTAAAGAGTTTTGAAAACAATAAAGAGAAGCACCTAGGGCAGATATTCTAATCATCAACATGTAAATATCAATCAACTAAGCAATGGGGAAAACATAGATTTTTGTGGATTAAACTCCTTGGTCAGGCAATTAAATCCTAGATTATTAATTAGTGATTATCTCCTCTCGGTCTCAAGAACACCAAATTAATCAATCTCATAATTATCTAATTATTCCTATGTAGGTTTCTTCCTTTTGAGACAGAAAACAATCATATTTAATTCTCTCTTCCTATTAACAATCTTCACCTCTCGGTCCTTCGATTAATTAACTTTAAACCTAAATATCAATTCACCTCTCGGTCCTTCTTTTGATCTAGATTATTAAATTAAATCAGAGAATTAAACCATGCCAAAGAGTTGATATCAATTAACATGCATCAGAAAAGAAATCATAACCCTAGAACCTGTTTAGGGTTCTAGCCACAAATCATGACTAGAATAAAAGAAAACATTAAATTAATTGACTTACAATTAAAGAGGAACCTTGAATGTCTTGTAAAAACTTCAAAGCTCAATTATTCTATGTGTAATAATGTATAAAAGAGAGATAATTTTTGTGCCTAAGAGTTCATATTTATAGAGGGGAGAAAAGACCTAATTTGAGTATTGGGTAAAAATAGCAAAAACTGCCAAAACAGGCCTAAAACTGCCTTTTCGGGCCTACGTGTCGATCGACACAAATCCTGTCGGTCGACAGAAATGTAGATCACAAGTTTCCGGAGTTTTGACCTCTGTTTTGGTCGATACAAATCCTGTTTCTCGACACAGAAACATCTGTCTGCGCAGTCTCACGGTTTTGGCCATAACTTTTGCTTCCAAACTCCGATTGACCCGATTCCAGTTGCGTTGAAAAACTAATTCAAAGATATTTCTATTTCCATGCTCCATTATCTCAGATTCCATGTGTGGAAGAATTTGTGACTGTTCCTTTGAACATCATCTGCTTTCGGTACGGGTTTCCAATGAATTTGGCCTAAAACCTGCAAAAATCACCCATCAAAGGCATAACACCCTCCAAAATAGACTCATGCACAAAAATAAGTAAAAACATATCATAAAGCACTTGAAACAATGGAGAAAAATATAGATAAGTGAGTATAAATATGAGCTTATCACCTGGGTGATAATTTATCGTCAAGTCGTAATCATTCACGAGTTCTAACCATCTCCTCTGCCTCATATTCAAATTCTTTTGTTCGAAGAAGTACTTCAAACTCTTATGATCAGTGAATATGGCACATTTCACACCATAGAGATGGTGTCTCCAGATCTTTAACGCATGGATTACGGCTGCTAACTCCAAATCATGAGTCGGATAATTCACTTCATGCGCCTTAACTGCCTTGACGCATAAACTATCACCTTTCCAGCTTGCATCAGCACACATCCTAGCCCATTCCTAGATGCATCCGTATAAACCCCAAAATTCTTGTCTGATTCTGACACTGCTAAGACTGGCGCGATTGTCAACAGTTGTTTCAGCTTCTGAAAGCTCTCTTCGCATTCCTCTGACCAAATAAACTTCACACCCTTCTGAAGTAACTGAGTCATCGGCTTCGAAATCTTTGAAAAGCCCTCGATGAATCTTCTATAATATCCTGCCAAACCAATGAAACTGCGAATCTCGTTCGGTGTCGTTGGTGATTTTCAGTCCATCACCGTCTGAATCTTGGTTGGATCTACTTTGATCCCATCAGCTGACACAATGTGACCCAAGAACGTCACTTCTCTAAGCCAAAATTCACACTTGCTGAACTTCGCATACAGTTTCTCATCTCTCAAGGTTTGTAACACCGTTCTCAGATGTTGTTCATGTTCCACTTCGTTCTTCGAGTATATCAGAATGTCATCGATAAACACCAACACAAAGTTATCGAGATATGGATGAAATACTCGATTCATTAAATCCATGAACACTGCAGGTGCATTTGTAAGTCCAAATGGCATTACTACAAACTCGTAGTGATCATATCTGGTTCTGAACGATGTTTTAGGAATGTCCTCCTTCCAAATCTTCAACTGGTGATACCCCGATCGAAGATCGATCTTAGAAAACACCTTTGCTCCATTGAGCTGATCAAATAGATCATCGATTCTCGGTAACGGATATCTGTTCTTCAGTGTCAATTTGTTCAGCTCTCGATAATCTATGCACATACGCATTGACCCATCCTTCTTCTTCACAAATAGAATTGGTGCACCCCATGGTGACACGCTAGGATGAATATAGCCCATATCCAACAGCTCTTGAAGTTGGACTTTTAGCTCTTGCAATTCCTTCGGAGCCATGCGGTATGGCGCTTTGGAAATTGGTGCTGCTCCGGGTTCCAAGTCGATGGTAAATTCCACCTGCCTGTCTGGCGGTAACCCTGGTAGTTCCTTCGGAAATACATCCTCGAATTCCCTCACTACAGGCACATCTTGAACCGTTAGTTCCAGTTTCTCTTCTCCTTCTAAATATACTAAGAAGGCTTGGTTCCCTGTCTTACGCAACAACTTCGTTGCTTGAATTGCAGAGATTACAGGCACTCTTTGCCTTCTTCTGAATCCATGCACAAACGATTCTCCATTCCCTTGTTGCGGAATGATCACTCTCCTCTCGCGACATAGTATCGTTGCCTTGTTCTCTGACAGCCAATCCATTCCTAGGATTACATTTACATCGTGAATGTCCAGTACATTCAGCTCTGCTACTCGAATTTTGTTCTCGCCCAACTTGATTTTCAAGTCTCGGCATATTAAAGTAGAAATAGTGATTTCCCCTGAAGGTATTGCTACGTTCAAGTCATGACTATTCTTTTCTACCTTAAGCTCTAGTGCCTCAACACATGCATATGAAATAAATGTATGTGATGCTCCAGTATCGAACAATAACATAACAGGTATATCATTAATGCATCCCATACCTGCCAAATTTCCGTCATCCTGGTTGCCATCCAAGGCATATGCTCTGGCTCTCCTCTGCTGGCCATCTCCACCCTGTTGATTTCCCTTCTGATTCCTTGGTGGAGCCTGATTGCCCTGTCAGCCTTCTCCTCTGTTCCCGGCATTGCCTCTCTAAGGCTGGCGGTGATCTCTAATCGCCCTTAGCTGCTGGTTGGCAGGTCTCTGAAAGTTTTGGCAATTTCCACCTTGAGCTGACGGCGTTGGGCAATGGCTGGCGTAATGACCCTGGCCTCCGCAGTTATAACATCTGACTGCGTTTCCCAGGCAAACTCCGGTATGCCTCCTGCCACACCTCTGGCAGTTCTGGTGACCTGCATCTCTCTGGTCACGCCTCGGAGCCATCTGTGGGTTATTCCTATGAAAATTCTGATGGTCCTGCCTCCCTTGAAAGTTGTGTTGCCGACCTTGGTCATGGCGTTTCTGGCTGCCCTGACCCTGCACAAACTGACTCGGCGGCTCGTCCCACTTTCTCTTTTGAATCGGGGTTGGGGCTTGTACCTCCCACTCAGACATCTTCTTCTTGTTTTTGGACGCCTCGATGTTCAAAGCATGGCTCAGCAACTCCTGATAGCTCAAACCTTTCATGGTCGCCAGTTGTGTGCGGATCTCCTCGCACAGACCATCCCTGAATTTCTCCGCCATCTTCTGTGGCGTGTCCGCCAGATGCGGCGCCATTTGGAGTAGCTCATCGAATTTGGTGTCATATTCCTCCACTGATAACTTTCCCAGCTCGAACAAGAAGAATTCCAATTGTCACTCCTTCCGATATTGCTTCGGAATATACTTCTCGTATAAAGCTTCCTTGAACCTGTCCCAACTTAACTGATCCCTCTCTCCGGGTGCAACCGACTTCACATAAGTCTCCCACCATCTATAAGCCTTCCCCTTCAACTAGTATGACATGCAGTTGATCTTTTCTGCCTCCGAACATCTCATATGCTTGAAAATCTTTTCAAGTTCCCTCACCCAGTCTTCAGCAGCTACTGGGCCTCCTGTCCCATCAAAAGTCGGAGGTTGCTGCTTCCTGAAAGTTTCCACCCACTTGATCGAAGAAATTTTCGGTGCGTTCCCGTGTGGTGGTGGAAATTGTCCCTGCTGTTCTGCCGCACTGTCATCATCTGATAAGATCTCATACTCCTCGTACCCTTGGTTTATAGGGGCCTCCTCCCAGTGTGGATTCTCATATTCTGGCTGCGGGTTAGTGATAAGTTGATATTTTTACCAACTTATCTATTGTTTCTTTGTCTATTTTGGTGATGTTTGAATCGTTTTTAGTGTCTTTTTTAGCATACATTGGCTTTTGTACTTTTTATGGTGTGTTTTATGAATCATGCAGGTTTTTGGATAAAAATCGGAGGATTTTGGAAACTTGTTCGCCACAGCTTTAGAGAAGATCGACGAAAGAACTCGAAGAGATTGACGCAGGAGTGCTGAAGCAGAACCACCATCGATCGATGCCAACCGGCCGTCGATCGACGCTGCTATGTCCTTCCCGTCGATCGACGAAGGATTGGCCATCGATCGACCGAGTGTCGCGGGGCAGATCATATCTTTTCTGTTTTCTGAAGATAAACACATATCTAACTCCTAAATATGGTAGAATTCATCCACCACATCTATAAAAGGGCTGAAGAATTCGAAAATCAGAGGAAGAAGAGGGCAAGAGAGAGAGAGCAAAAGAGAGAAGAGAATTAAATTGAGAGAAACATCACAAGGAAGAAGAAGAAGAAGATCATTGGGTTGGAGATTGAATCTCTTGGGGAAGATTAAGATTTCCTTTTCATCTTTTCTTTTCTTGTTCATTGTCTACGATGATTAAGATTAGAATTATGTGTAACTAATTGTCTTCTCAAATTCTAGGTTTTCAAACTATCAATGTATGCATGTTTTGATTGATTGAAGTTATTTTTCCTTTCCCTCACAGTTTGTGAAATCTAGTTTTATTCTTAATCTTGATTATGTTGGCCACAAACTTAGGATTACTAGTTGGGAATTAGAGACGTAACTGTAATAGTTTTCAATCGAAAGAGATTTTCACAATATAATTTGATTTCTTGTCGTAACTGAAGGAAATAGATTGTAGGAATAAATCCGTAGAACTTTAGGAGTTAGTTAATTAATCTTGAGACCGACAGGAGATAGATAATTAATTAATCTACTTTATGAATTGTCCAACAAAGAAGTTCATAATAGCTTTCTGATGTTCCACTGTGTAAAGGAATTAAAATTGGAAGATAATCAATTTGTTTATGCATGTCATACTTGATAGGGAGAAAAGCCTAGAATCTGTATTTCTTATCCATTCGGTTTTCCAAAGTAAATTTATTTTCAAAATTGTTTTCTTGAGATAATTAAATTTCAAAACCCTTTATTTTTAATTTTTCCTATCCAGTATTTTAAGAACTCTTAAGTTAGTACTTAGGATTTTACGTTGTTCCTTTCCTCGTGGGATCGATAATTTAATTTGCCGCTATATTATTAGCTTTGCTAAGTCACGGGTTAAAAATATACGCGATCAAATTTTGGCGCCGTTGCCGGGGAAAGGACAGATTGTCCTACTATTAACTTTGTGATTAGAGTACTGATTTAGGCTGTAACATCTTATAAACAATCATTTTTTTTTCAGTATGAAGGGCCGTCGATCGATGCCCACATCATCGTCGATCGACGCCTTCATTGTTTTATAGTTTTCAATTTTATTTTGTTCGTTTTGGTTAATCCGCAGTGCCATCTCACAAACTACTTTATTATACAGGTAGTGCATGAGTACAAGAGCCCGAGCGAAGGATCCGCTTTATTACTATCCAGACATCGAAGCCACGTGCAGAAAAATCCGAAAGAATAAGTGCGCCCAAGAAGGCTCAAGTAATCAGGCAATGGCAGACGAAGTACCGCAACCTAATGACATACCACAACAGCCGATTGTACAGCCACCAGCACCACCATCACCAGGACTAACCTTGGAAGAGCAAACTGCTCTGGTCCAAGAAATCCAAGCCATGAGGGAACAAATGCAACAATTGATCCTAGACCGAGACAGGGGGAGAAACAACTGAAACCCTTGGTTCGGTCATAGGAATCCACTATTTGAGGATCAACCTGAGGATGAAGATGACGAGGATCAGGATCCTCCTAATGACTCAGATGATGATGAGGAAGACGAAGAAGCCATGCAGAAGAGGTATCGACCTCAGTTCAAAGAAACCGACTTAAGAATCGGAATTAATGCAAATAATTTTGAGTTGAAGACTGGACTAGTTCAGATGGTTCAACAGAATCAGTTCGGCGGAAGGGCTACTGAGGATCCATATGCCCACCTAGACAAATTTCTGATGCTCTGCAATACCGTCAAGATTGGAGGGGTCAGCAAAAGTGCCATCTCACTGCGGGATAAGGCACAATCTTGGTTTACTGCACTGGACAAGGGGAAGATCAGAACGTGGACCGAACTACGGAATGAGTTCCTCAAGAACTTCTTCCCTCCAAACGTCACAGACAAAGAAGGAAGGAAATCATTTGGTTTGCTCAAAGACCGGATGAGAGTTTCTATGAAGCGTGGGAACGCTACAAAGAACTACTCAGAGCCTGTCCCGGACATGGTCTACTCCCAGGTGAACAAGCCGAGGCGTTCTATGAAGGCTTGAATGAAAGGACTGTTGAGTTGGTAGACACCACACTGGGGGATACCATCATGACAAAGAGCGGAAAGAAGGCCATGGAGTTCTTCCAAAAGATGGCCAACAACAATCAACGCTGGTCCTCAAGCAGACATAGACCCGTCAAAGCCGTCGAAAAAGTAGTGGAAAAGAAAGTTGCAGAAGAGCCTGACTTGGTTGCTAAAGTCAAGAAGCTTCGAGAGGAGTTCGCTTCCTTGAAGCAAGAAAAAGCAGTAGCTGTAGTGGAGCCTGTACAGCCTCCCCCTGAAGGAGAACAAGCTGATGTGAAGGTTACCAGCAGCAAAACCAGCACTACAACTAAAATCACGCTAGGAACCACCCTGGGTTCTCCTACGCGAATCCTCAAGCTGTTGAACAACCACCTCCTGGATTTGCCGTACAAGACCAGGTAGTGGTCGACAAGAAGAAGCCAAATCTCGAGGAGATTTTGGCCAAATTCATGGAAGGATCCACTAGCAAGGTGAGTAAACTGGAGAATGAGATCTCTGGTGTGAATACCAAGATAGAACAGATGCAGAAGCACGTCCAGATAATAGAGACTCAAGTCAGCCAGATCGCTGATGCTCTCGGAGCACAACATAAACCGGGGCAACTTCCAACCAATACATAGGTTAACCCCAAGAATTAGAATCAGAGAAATCAAGTGAACGCTATTACTCTGAGAGGGGGGAAATCCTATGAAGGGCCACAGAAAGCAAGGGCTGAATTGAAGGAGAACGAAGACGTCGAACAGGCCGACGACGAGTCACCATCGATCGATGGTGAGAAATCGCCGATCGATGCCAGCAAATAAGGGTCGTCGATCGACGAGCACACCCAGTGTCGATCGACGCCTGCTCCAGCTCTGCCTCCAAAAAAGCCGCCCTTGCCGTATCTGCAGCGGTTCGCCAAAACCAAGATGAACGAAAGGTATGCACGCTTCCTGGAAAACATGAAGAAAGTACATATCAATATTCCTCTGGTTGAAGCACTCCAAGAGATGCCGGGATACATCAAGTTTCTGAAAGACATGGTCTCTCAGAAGTGACCCTTCATGGAACACGAGACGGTAAATCTCTTTGAAGAATGCAGCGCCATCATACAGAAAAAGATGCCATTCAAACGAGAAGATCCAGGTTCATTCACGATTTCTTGTGTCATTGGTGGAGAAACCTTCAGAAAAGTTCTCTGTGGCTCTGGCGCCTTAATCAACTTGATGCCACTGTCAATTTTCAAGCGATTGGAAATCGGGAATATCAAGCCAACAACCATAACCTTACAGATGGCCAACCGATCGGTGTCCTATCCAAGAGGTATAGTGGAAGATGTGCTTGTAAAAGTGAAAGATTTCATAATTCCCACCGACTTCGTGGTGCTTGACATGGAAGAAGATCGGAACATCCCTTTGATTTTGGGAAGATCGTTCCTGAAAACCAGTGGGGCTCTGATAGATGTTCGAGATGGCAAACTGACATTCAGAGTCAACAATGAGTCAGTGACTTTCTCTATATATAAGGCGATGCAGAAGCACAACGAAGGTAGCTACCAGGAGGAATGTCATATGATCGACTGCTTCAGCCCGGTATTCTCCTCTCCATTCGCCTATCTCAAAGGTGAGCCGGATTTTCTGGAGAACTGCCTACAACACTCACTCTTCTCGTCGTCAAATCTGTAGGTAGCTGAAGGAGAGATCGTGGATCTAGTGATGGAACTGGATGTGTTTGAGGAAGTAACTCGAGAGAAGGAGACCAAAAGAGAACCACTGTCGGGCCGAGTTCGCCCAAAACATCGAGACAGCAAGTCACTGTCGATCGACGGTGAAGGATCATCGATCGACAACAACTTCAGACCTTCGTCGATCGACGGAAAGCCAGCGTCAATCGACGCTCCTTTCTGCAAGCCAAAGTCTAACTCCAATCCGCCAAATCTGGAACTCAAACCGCTCCCGACACATCTCAGGTACGCATTTCTGGGACCAAATAAAACTTACCCTGTTATTGTTTCTGCCTACTTGACACAGGGGGAGTTGGAGAAGTTACTGCGAGTCCTACGGCATTACAAAAGCGCCATTGGATGAACATTGGGAGACATAAAAGGGATCATCCCCTCGCTTTGCATGCACAAGATCATTCTCGAGGAGAATGCTGCACCAAAAAGACAAGCTCAGCGGCGGTTGAACCCTATCATGCAAGAAGCTGTGAAGAAGGAGGTTCTCAAGCTTCTTGACTATAGGATGATCTACCCAATCTCCGACAGCAAATGGGTGAGCCCTACACAAGTTGTAGCAAAGAAAGGAGGGATGCAGATAGTAAAGAATGACGATGGAGAAGAAGTGGCGACAAGACCCATTACGGGTTGGCGATTCTGCATAGATTATCGGGCATTGAATACCACTACGTGCAAGGATCACTTTCCTCTTCCCTTCATTGATCAGATGCTTGATCGCTTATCTGGTTACCCTTTCTATTGTTTTCTTGATGGTTATTCAGGGTACAACCAGATAGCTGTGGCGCCGGAAGATCAGCACAAGACCGCATTCACATGCCCTTATGGAGTTTTCGCCTACCGACGGATGCCATTGGGACTGTGCAATGCACCGGCTACTTTCCAGAGATGCATGAGGGCAATCTTCCACGATCTGATCGAAGATGTCATGGAGGTATTTATGGACAATTTTTCTGTGTTTGGTAGTTCATTAGATGTCTGCTTGCAGAATCTAGCTACCGTACTGGAAAAATGCACCGGGACAAACCTCTGCCTCAACTGGGAGAAGTGCCACTTCATGGTGCAAGAAGGGATTGTGCTAGGACAGCGAGTATCAGCCGAAGGACTAGAGGTTGATCAAGCGAAAGTAGCTGCGACAGAAAAGATGCCGCCGCCAACGAATGTCAAAGCATGAGAAGTTTCCTTGGACATTCAGGGTTCTATAGAAGGTTCATCAAGGACTTTTCAAAGATCTCGCGGCCGTTGTGTAATCTACTAGAGAAGGATTTCTCTTTCGTCTTCGACGAGGACTGCATGCAAGCCTTCGAGAAGTTGAAAGCAGCCCTCGTGACTGCTCCAGTGCTTACTTCTCCAGATTGGAGCGAGCCTTTCATCCTGATGTGCGACGCCAGCGACTATGCCGTTGGAGAAGCCTTGGGGCAATTGAAAGGAAAGCTCTTCCATGTGATTCACTACGCCAGCAAGAGCATGAACTCGGCCCAGTGTAACTACACCACCACTGAGAAAGAAATGCTAGCAGTGGTATATGCCTTCGACAAGTTCCGGTCCTATTTGATAGGATCCAAAACTGTTGTCTACACCGACCACGCAGCTATCAAGTACCTGTTCGCCAAGCAAGATGCGAAGCCGAGCCTAATAAGATGGATCCTGCTGCTCCAAGAGTTTGACCTGGAGATCAAGGATAGAAAGGGAAGTGAGAACGTGATTGTCGGCCATCTTTCAAGACTCGAGCCACCAGCTGAAGGAGATGATCAGGAACTGAGGATCCGAGAGACCTTCCCGGATGAGTAAATCTACGCCCTAAGGGATCTGAGAGAGACGTACGAGTCAAAGACACCATGGTATGCGGACTTCGCCAATTACTTGGTGGGCGGCGTACTTCCACCATACTCCTCTCCTTATGCGAAGAAAAAGTTCCTCCACGATGTCAAATTCTATTATTGGGAGGACCCTTATCTTTGGAGGAGATGCGCAGATGGGATTATCCGGCGTTGCGTGCCTCAGTCAGAGTGGCATCAGATCTTCGGTGCCTGTCATTCAGCTCCTAGCGGTGGCCACCATTCGGCCAATCGGATAGCATGCAAGATCCTCGCGAGCGGATTCTATTGGTCTTCCATCTACGAGTTCTGTCGAGGATGGATTACAAGCTGTGATTGCTGCCAGAGATCCAGCACCATCTCGCATAGGGATGAGATGCCCCAAACGCCTGTGGTCGAAGTCGAGATATTTGATGTGTGGGGGATCGACTTCATGGGACCATTCCCGTCATCTCATGGCTTCTCCTACATCCTGCTCGCGGTGGACTATGTATCAAGATGGGTTGAAGCAGTTCCAACAGCTGCCAACGATTCAAAAGCAGTCATCAAATATCTTCAAAAACTCATGACACGATTCGGCACGCCAAGAGCCCTAGTAAGTGATGGGGGGTCTCATTTTTGTAACAAATGGCTTGCCTCTCTTCTTTACAGGTACGGAGTCAAGCACCGCGTTACTACCCCCTACCATCCTCAAGGGAACGGGCTGACTGAACTCTCCAACAGAGAGATCAAGCAGATATTGGAGAAGACGGTGAAGCAGTGGAAGGATTGGGCTGTGAAGCTCGATGATGCTCTTTGGGCATACCGCACTGCTTATAAGACTCCCATAGGGACCTCTCCTTATCAGCTTGTCTTCGAAAAAGCTTGCCATATCCCTGTGGAGATGGAGCACAAGGCTTGGAGAACTGTGAAAGAGTTGAATCTAGACTGGAAGACGGCTGCATCAGAACGTGCCTTGGCGCTGAATGAACTGGAAGATTTTCGAGAAGAGGCCTACGAGAACAACATCATCTACAAGAGACGAGCGAAAAGGTTCCACGACAGAGGAATCTGCCCACGCGTCTTTGGTCCGGGTGACAAAGTTCTCTTATTCAAATCTCGACTTCGCTTCATGCTCGGGAAGCTGCAGTCAAAGTGGGCAGGGTCATATACCGTTGCACGCTAATTTTGCAACGGTGTAGTCGAACTAGCTGGCCAAGATGGAAGGAACTTCACGGTAAACGGACAGAATTTAAAGTTGTACTACACCCCACTCGACATCTGCGTGGTGGAGAAGTACTATCTCAACCGTCTGTAGGGAAACAGGTATCGTCGAGCTAGCGACGTTAAACCAAGCACTTGTTGGGAGGTAACCCAACAATTTTTGTTTTTTTTTTCAGTTTTCAGTTTTTCAATTTCCAGAGTCAGGGTCCCGTCGATCGACGGAAGAAGTCCCGTCGATCGATGGCAGTTTTCAGGACCCATCGATCGACGATGCAGGCATCGTCAATCGACGCTACATGCACCGTAGATCGACGGAAAAATTCCTGCGAAAAAAATAAAAAAAATTGATTTTAGCGTCGATCGATGCTGAACGAACGTCGATGGACGCTCGCAATTCAAAAGCGTGGGGTAGAGAGTTATAAAACGGGATTTTCATCCCATTTTCAAACACAAACACACACGCACGCACCATCTCAACCCAAAACATCCACGGTTCAATTTTTCTCTCCAAAACTCGCAAAATCCACGCAAGGTACATATCCTAGACTACTCCTCTACGATTATTTAATGATTTTTGCATGATTTGAGCATGATTTTTGTAAATTTTGGCCTTGGAACCCTTATTTCAATTCCTTGCTCATGTGTCGATTTCATTGCAAATTTCGCTCATTGGTCGATATGTATGATAGTCTTAGTCGATATATGTGCTTTATGTGAATTTGTATCCGTTGGAATCGTCCGATTTTGATGATAGCAAGTTTGGGGGAAATCCTTAATTTGGGGGAATTTTTGAATTTTCGTTTTTAAGGATAATTGTTGAATTGGGGATGTACATTGGTTGTTTGGGATGTGAATTGCATGAATTTGAATTCAATTTTGCATGGGTAGAAGCACGTTGAGCTTAATTGCGAATTTTGTTCGATAATTTTGTGCTTGGGAATTGTTTGATGACTGTTGGATAATTGCTAACAATTCCTTATCTAACCTTGCAGCAAAAATGACTGATTCACCGACTTTCACCACCCAAGAGGCCGTGGAGCGCTATCATAGGTTCGGGGGTAGGAAGTACACCATCAAGCAGACGATGTACCCCTGCTCAAGGACGATGAAGAAACTCGGCATCCGGGAGGATGTTCTGACCATGCTGGACAGGGTTGGATGGAGGACCTGGATGACATGGCGATGGCCGACTTACCCATCGCTCGTGCTGGAGTTTTAAGCTACCCTTGAGGTGTTCGAGGTCCAGACGGAGTCCGAGCCCACCTCCATCAGTTTCCAGCTGAACAATGAGAGCCATATTCTTCCGATGGACGTCCTCGACAAGATATGGGGAGTCCCAATTGACGGCAATGGCACCCCTACGGCGCATTTCAACAATGTCAAATTTGTGAGGCTGATTGCAGCCGATGCCCCAGCTGATCCAAACCTCTTCGACGTCGGCAACCTGAAGGCGTCTTCAATCAACAACCCCGTGTTTCGCTACCTTCAGCGATGCATGGGGGTGTCCATCTCAGGACGGCACGAGAGTACCAAGGTGAGAGTGGGGGAGCTGTACGCCTTGTACTGCTTCCTCACTGGAGACCACTTCAGCTTCGCCGCCCTCATCATGGACCATTGGAGGCACCAGCTCAAAGCCACCAAGGGAAACATTTGGAGTGGGGGATTGATCACCCCAATTGCCGAGCATCTGGGGATCGACTTGTCCGACCTCGAGGTACTTCAGGACGAGAAGGGATTGGGCACCGGCTCTTAGTTTGGATGCAGGTTCTTCTACCCCGCGAGGGCGGATGGCTCTTGAAGATGTCGAACGGGGACAAGTTCCCGTTGTTGCAGCCGGACCTCACCCGAGTCACCGATTATCACTTCCGTGATAATTGGTTGATGAGTTCCCCCGCCCACTTGGCAGTTATGGTTGGAGCCCGAGGAGGAGCAGGCACGTCCAGAGTCATTCATCGACTGGAGGCACAGGCCGGACAGGGACAGTCTGATATCCATCACAGCAGGGGATGGGGGATAATGCGCATGTGCAGCAGCACGTAGGAGTTGTGGATGCAGCGCCGGGATGGACAGGTGGGGCATCGACCAGTCACTACCCCGGAGAGTCTTCCTCTTCCGGAGTTGACTTGGCGACCCTCTACCTCTACATGCAGCAGCAGGCAGCCTTGCAGGCGACGGAGCAGGAGCTTCAGGGCCAGTTTCGCCAGCACGTGACCACGAGGCTTGACACACTCGAGGATCAGATGCAGAGACTGCTCCGGAACACCGAGCCAGACTCCACCTACGTTTGCCGCCAGCGAGAGCATCGGACCCGCAGGCGGTTACTTGCCGATGATGCCGCCTAGGATACTGAGATGGATGACGCCCCAGAGGATGAGTGAGGTACCGTTTCTCTTTTCCTATTTAACTTGCAAACTTGTCCACTCCTCGGACTGAAACAAGTTTGGGGGGATGATGATCAGAAAAGGGAAACATTTTTGTTTGTTTGTTTGTATTCCATTCATTACTTTCTTTTTATTTTTGTTTCTTTTTGTGTTTTGTTTTCAAACCATCACCATCCTTGTTCTTTTGCTTCAGTGTGAATAATTAATCTCTGCAAGGATTTTTCTTCAGAACTAGTACTACATTGAATTTTGATTTGTGGTATTCATTATGATAGGAAAGTCAAGACAATTATTTAGGAGCTTTTGAACATAGGGCAGTCAGAACTTTGGATTGTGTTGGTATTGAAAATATGATTTATCTTCTCCTTGAAATTGTGATTGTTGATTGGGACTTGAGATATTTGTGAAATAAGCATGATAATCTATGTGATAGAGTAGCCGATGATAGGAGTCTTTTTATTTGATAAGTTGAGCTTTGAAGTATAAATTATTGCATGAAAACTGATTAATGTTGGATGATTTTTGAGGAGAACAAAATTCAGCCCTGAGAAAATTTGTGCCTATCTTTCTTTTGTTGATTGTCAGGATTAATGATTTATTTCCTAGAATTTGACTTATTTCTCTCTTAAGATTGCATTAAGTGTGGTAATAGGGTGAATATGATTTTAGGCAAGTTCTTTCATAGCCATCTCCCATACACTAACCTGAAATTTCCACTTGTAACACCTTTGAGCCTAGAATGAAAATTTCTTTGATAAGAAGGGTTGAGGAATTGAAAATAGTGAAATATTTGGAAGGTGTTTGATGAGAGATATGAGTTTGAGTCCTAGAGGAAAGAATATGGGTTTCCATGGGGAGAAAAAGAAAAAGAAGTGAACATTGAGTGAAAAAGAAAGAAAGAAAAGAATTTATGAGTTTGATGATCATAAAAGAAAGAAAGAAAAGAATTTATGAGTTTGATGATCGTAGTTCACTATCGAAAAAAAAAAAGAAACCCAGAAAATTTTGTAAGGACAAGAAGGAATAAGGATGTGTTGTGGTTATGGTATGTTTGGTTTGTTGGGGAAGAATTGTTGAAATTTCAGTCACTTAGCCAAATTTATCCCACCTTTTAGGTAAGCCACATTACAACCAAAATAAGACCTAATTGATTCCCTGAAAATCCACACTAACAAGCAGTGGAGAGATGAGAAATCTGTCAAACTTATGGTGAAATAATCTGCAATCTTGGGTGAGTGAAAACAAAACCCTTTACTCTTTGAGCGATGAGTGCAAACACTTTTCGGTGAGGTTCCTCCTCGATAATTAACAATAAAAATCTATTTCGATTGCATAAGTTATATGAATGGGTGATGCTTGGATAATAAAATAGACTTATGAGGCATTGCACACTTTTATCTGCATATGATTTAAATTCTTATCTTACAGATTGATCGAGGACGATCAATGGTTTAAGTTTGGGGGAGTTGATAAGTTGATATTTTTACCAACTTATCTATTGTTTCTTTGTCTATTTTGGTGATGTTTGAATCGTTTTTAGTGTCTTTTTTAGCATACATTGGCTTTTGTACTTTTGATGGTGTGTTTGATGAATCATGCAGGTTTTTGGATGAAAATCGGAGGATTTTGGAAACTTGTTCGACACAGCTTCAGAGAAGATCGACGAAAGAACTCGAAGAGATCGACGCTGGAGTGCTGAAGCAGGACCACCATCGATCGATGCCAACCGGCCGTCGATCGACGCTGCTTTGTCCTTCCCGTCGATCGACGAAGGATTGGCTGTCGATCGACGGAGTGTCGCGGGGCAGATCATATCTTTTCTGTTTTCTGAAGATAAACACATATCTAACTCCTAGATATGGTAGAATTCATCCACCACATTTATAAAAGGGCTGAAAAATTCGAAAATCAGAGGAAGAAGAGGGCAAGAGAGAGAGAGCAAAAGAGAGAAGAGAATTAAATTGTGAGAAACATCACAAGAAAGAAGAAGAAGAAGATCATTGGGTTGGAGATTGAATCTCTTGGGGAAGATCCAGCTTTCCTTTTCATCTTTTCTTTTCTTGTTCATTGTCTATGATGATTAAGATTAGAATTATGTGTAACTAATTGTCTTCTCAGATTCTAGGTTTTCAAACTATCAATGTATGCATGATTTGATTGATTGAAGTTATTTTTCCTTTACCTCACAGTTTGTGAAATCTGGTTTTATTCTTAATCTTGAGTACGTTGGCCACAAACTTAGGATTACTAGTTGGGAATTAGAGACGTAATTGTAATAGTTTTCAATCGAAAGAGATTTTCACAATATAATTTGATTTCTTGTTGTAACTGAAGGAAATAGATTGTAGGAATAAATCCGTAGAACTTTAGGAGTTAGTTAATTAATCTTGAGACCGACAGGAGATAGATAATTTATTAATCTACTATATGAATAGTCCAACAAAGAAGTTCATAATAGCTTTCTGATGTTCCACTGTGTAGAGGAATTAAAATTGGAAGATAATCAATTTGTTTATGCATGTCATACTTGATAGGGAGAAAAGCCTAGAATATGTATTTCTTATCCATTCGGTTTTCCAAAGTAAATTTATTTTCAAAATTGTTTTCTTGAGATAATTAAATTTCAAAACCCTTTATTTTTAATGTTACCTATCCAGTACTTTAAGAACTCTTAAGTTAGTACTTAGGATTTTTCGTTGTTCCTTTCCTCGTGGGATGCCGCTATATTATTAGCTTTGCTAAGTCGCAGGTTAAAAATATACGCGATCAGTTAGCTCTCCCACGGCCTCTGCCTCGCTGGCCTCTACCTCGGCCTCGCCCACGGCCTCTACCTCGGCCGCGTCCTCGGCCTTGTCCTTAGTCTAAGAATTCCATTCTCTTTTTCTGCAAAACCACACCAATTAACAACTTCACAATAATCTCAATACAACATCCATCATTAAATCAAAAGCCCTTAAACAACCACCAACAATAGCATAATCAATTCAATCCAGTAATATTCAAATAACACTGAACCATAATTAGTCTCTTATCATACATCACAATAAAGGTTCACGAAATATAACAAGGTACAACCAAAATGTCGTAAATATGTCCAAGTCCAAGTTCAAAACAACCAAACATCCAGTCCGCAATGTCTCTCACTCGGATCCCTCAGACGGATCCTCCTCCTCATCGTCCTCCGTCTTCATCTGTCTCTTACCCCTGTCCTGAACTACCGTTCTCCTGCCTCGACTGCCCTCAGTGTCACTAGATAAGCAGATCGGCGCCTGTCTCGTCCCGTAGCCATGAATGGTCCCATGACACCAAACATATCCTCCCATCCGCTAGCCGTCGGCCTCGGCCACATCTTTGCGCTGTCCCAACCTGAATCATGTACCGGCTTAGCCCCGCTGGGCCCTCCACTATCCTGTTGCGGCTGCTGAACTGATGGTGCGGGCGGATAATGACATCCATAAGGCAACGTCGGATCCTGATACGGCGGAGGATACTGAACTGAAGTTGTGCAAAAGTCACACCAAGCGTATGGATCATAAGCTCCTCCCTGCTATAACCCGGGCTGGGATGGTGCATTAGCTGCTGCAGGTGTACTCGGTATAGGTCGTACTCTTGGACGTGACGTGAGTATAGGCACAGGTGCAACCTGAGCAACAGATGGTGCAGGCGGTGAAGCTGGAGTCCACTGCGGCGACAAAGTCCTGGTCCTGGATGCCTGAGTGCCTCTGGAAGATGCTGGCGAAGGATTCCCCTCCGCAATCACCTTCTGAATCAAGTCTGCCATAAAGCACCGGTAACTCCCTACGGTGCCCGACACGCTATCACATTGCCATCTAGTCAGTGACAATACCCAATTGGTCCATCTGTCCGGCATAAGATTCATCGTCCTCTCTACTGCCTCCCGATCTGTCACTCCCAAATAGCATACTCTATCCCACAATGCCAAATAGTCCAGTAATGCTGATGCAAGGTTCTCCTCGGAGAAAGGAAGGTGCTCCCTGAATCGTCTCACTAGCCTCTCCTGGGGATCCATCTGCCACAACAACAACAACAACAAATGGTAGGTCAAAATAACATCACCATACACAACTCTGTGTCTCGGTGGCAATTCGTCCTCCAACACACTACGCCGAGGGTCCAACTGATCATCGCACTAACACACTCACCCGAGTCTCGACTAGATCTGCCAGGCTCTCTGTGCTTTCTGCACACTTAACACCAACTAACCTTGTGCATTCTGCACACTCAACTCAAGAACTAGATTCTCCAGTCACAACACAAGGTCTAAGTTCTAAGTTTAATAACCATACGTGTCGTTTCACTCCACTCTCACAACACCAAATCACAACAACCCACCAAACCAAGTCAATGCCTTTTCAAGGCCCACAGTTAATTAGTTAGTCCGATTCATTCTAATTATCCCTCAGTTCAACACCAGAATACATCACACTACAGCTCAACATAACTAGCACATCTATAGCCATAACACCAAAATTTTCAAATACTTGCAATTAATTCAATAATCAATCAAATCAAATTCAATTCACACTTTCAATAAAGGTCACCTCACCGGTGCCAAATTTAAAATATGTTCTCAAACTTTCAAAATCAAAAACTTTCTCAAACTCAAAAATTTTCATTCTCAAAACTCCACAACCTTAAACTCAATTTATCCAACAATCGGTGTTAGCACTCTTGCTTAACACAAAATCAATTCAAATCCAAAACAATTCAACTTCCTCATTCCACATAAACACTGCTACCTTTCAATTCCTCAAATCACTTTCAAAATTTTCAACTATTTTCAGAGATGCTCAAATCATACCAAAATTGCAAGCAAGAAACTTTTAAAACGTGAAACATACCTCAGGTGGCGCAGGATGGAGTAGCGTGTAAACACGAGCGAACACTTCGACCGACTTTCAAATCTAAAAACTTTTTGGACTCAAAGTTTTCAAAATACTTTAAAATCGTTTAAAGCCCAAAACTCAGCTCTGATACCACCTCTGTAACGCCCCCAACTGACCTTTCCTAATTTGGGGACGCGTTACATTGATGCTAAGGTTTTCCAAACACTTTCTCATTTTTAAATAGCGGAAGACTTGAACAAAATTAAAGATAATTAAATAACAGAAAAAGTATTTCTTCGAGTCTTAAGTTAAATAAAGACAGTAATCAATACATTCAACATTTCAAAAGATGGGAAGGATAGTACAGAGTGTGTAGCAGAATGTATGAAATGTGATGGAGATATGCATATGAAGTTGCATATCTCAGGATCTATGGGTTCTCAAAATTCTTCACTGCCCTATTTACACCCCCCGTTCTCCAATCCTTGTTGCTCAACCTGCGTATTTTAGAAACAATATGAGGGGCTGAGTACTAATGTACCCAATGAGAAACATGCCCGAAAACATACATCATATACGAGAATATGTTATGCAACTCACACAGATAGACACAGGGTTTTGTTGAAAAGAACCGTGTTATCTAAAACATTTTCATTTGCGCGCTATTTTACATGTTATTATATCTGTTTCAGTGTTGTAACTAGAAGTTGGTCGGTTTTCAAATTACGATGATCAGTCAGGAATGCAAAACACACTAAACCTACTGTCATCTAAGTGCACTAGTCTCAGCAACCCTTTTTGAGACCCGATCGTTTAAATATTACTGGATGCAAAACACGAGAGGGTTTTTCACCTCACTTCAATAAATATGTGGGGACAATTCACCCACTTAACAATAACGTGGGGGCTTTTTACCCCACTTCACTAAATGAGTTCTAGCACAGTAAGAGTTCTGGTTCTAAACTCATTAGCAATACTCTCTGCTGATGGGAATCGACAGAGCACAGATATAATAGCACAAAACATGCATAGCATCTCAGTTTAAAACAAAACAATTTTAACACGTTTTCGAAAGGAAAACACACATTTGCTTTTGCACTTAAATAATTTCCCACCTGGTGTTTGGCATTAGGTATAGATGTTTTTCCTGCTAACTGAGCTTATCCTTCTCCAACTTTCAACCTCCTACAATCAATCGGGGATAGCTAATGTTAGGACGGACGATCTAAGACAAGACGAACTTATACAACTTAATGTGTAATCAAACTTAATCATCCTTATCATTCCAGTTCTCGACCAAGGTACTTAAATACGCATGCTTAAACTCTTATCATGCTTCTAAAACCATGTATTGAACTCAGATAAAGAATACTACACAAATCGAACAAGAATGGAACGAAAGAACACAATTATTCCCTCTCTGAACTCCGCATCGATCGACAGGATTTCGCGTTGATCGACGGGCTCACATCGATCGATGACTCTACGTTGATTGACGACTCCACGGCGAGCTCACGTTGAACGATAATCTCACGTCGATCGACGTGAGTCGTCTTCTCCGGCGACTCGCGATCGAACGACCTATAACTCGACTTATCTCACAAAATAACCATCTGAATTCACATGCAATCATACCAAAACGCTCCTTATCCACCCTAGAACATGATTCAAGCCTCTAAACACGAATGAAACTCAAGAAACGAAGGATGGACAAGAGCTCACCGGAAATTGGGGTTGACGACGGCGGCGTGTGATTCCGGCGGCTAAACTCGCGTCACTTGCTGTCAAAATGCTCCCTAACATCCAAAGAACACGAAAACACAACCCAAATCCCGATTAAACTCCGATCTAAGGGAGTTTGTTCAACAAAAGGAGAAACCAAAAACCCACCTATCTTCTCTCTTCAATATCTCTTTCGTTTCTCGTCCTCTCAGAACCCACTTTAGCTCAAATCGAAGCTCGGAGGAAGAGCTACACGATGGTGGTGGCCACTTGGTCTGGAGTGGCCGGAGTTGGCCGGAAAGATGCCAGGAAGGTGGTCTGACGGGAAAGGGTTTGTGGTTTGAGGTGGAAAGGCTCTCAATTCTTTCTCTCTCTAATTCAAGT
>JAPKLW010004316.1:0-28532 GCA_026898455.1 Plectranthus barbatus
TAAATCGAGTAAACATTACAAAGCATAATTACATGCGGGGTATTACATCCCCTTCCCCTTATAAAATTTTCGTCCCGAAAATTAAAATGCTTTGAAAAGCTCGGGATACCTCTCATTCATCTTCTCCTCCAATTCCCAAGTCGCCTCTTCACGCCCATGGTGAATCCATTGCACCTTTACGAGCGGAATTGACTTATTCCTGAGCTCCTGAATCTTATGGTCCAAAATAGCTTTCGGTCGCTCTTCGTACTGTAAGTCCGGACTCAAAACTACTTCCTCTTGGCGGATCACGTGTCTAGGATCATATACGTACTTTCTCAATTGAGATACGTGAAACACGTTATGAACATTACCCATGCTCGGGGTTGTACGCTACTGGACCAATGCGCTCTAAAATCTCATAAGGTCCCACATAGCGCGGTCGTAGCTTGCCTTTTACTCCAAGTCTCACTATCCCTTTAGAAGGCGAAACTTTGAGGAATACCTTTTCCCCTATCTCAAAACATAGCTCCGCCCTCCTTGAGTCGACATAGGACTTCTGCCTACTCTGAGCCTCTCTGATCGTTTCTCGGATCTGACGGACTATATTAATCATCTCGCTCACCGCGTCGAGTCCAATCACTTTCCGTTCTCCTACCTCATCCCAGTATAGAGGCGAACGACACTTTCTACCATACAAAGCCTCATAGGGAGCCATTCTGATTGTTGCCTTGTAACTGTTATTGTAGGCAAACTCAATCAAAGGTAAATTGGCTCCCAACTGCCTCCTCGGTCCAAAACCACTGTCCTCAACATGTCTTCGAGAGTTTGAATGGTCCTCTCAGATTGACCATCTGACTGAGGGTGAAACGCCGTGCTAAAATTCAGGCGAGTCCCCAACTCTTGTTGTAAGCTTATCCAAAATTGAGATGTAAACTTTGCATCTTTGTCAGACGTAATAGATTTCAGCACTCCGTGCATTCTGACTATCTCTCGGACATAAATTTGAGCCAATTTGTCTGATCCATAACTCACTCTGATCGGCAAAAAGTGAGCACTCTTCGTCAGATGGTCTACTATGACCCATATCACCGTGTTTCCTTTCTGTGATCTCGGCAATCCCGTCACAAAGTCCATGGTGATATGTTCCCATTTCCACTCAGGGATGTCTAACGGCTGTAATTTCCCATACGGCCGCTGATGTAACGCCTTAACTTGCTGACATATCAGTGACCTTTCCACATACAAGGCTACATCCTTCTTCATACCATCCCACCAATACTTAGTCTTCAAATATTGATACATTTTAGTACTTCCTAGGTGAGCGGTATACGACGTATCGTGAGCTTCACTCAAAATCTCATGTCTTAACTCTTCACTATTCGGCACTAAGATTCTATCTCTGAACAACAGTGCACTGTCAGGTGTTTCCCGATACTCTCCCACTGGCTTGACCTTCAGCTTCTGACGCAACTTCTCAATTTCTGCGTCTTCTTTCTGTGCCTCTACAATTCTCTCTCTTAAATCTCGTACCATGATCAAAGCTGCCATTTCACACCTCTTTCTCTCCAAAGGCAATATTACTTCTAAATGAAGCCTTTCAAACTCTCTAATTAAACTGCCTTCTCTTGTAAGCATGCAACCTAACTGTGCTTCTCATTTCCTGCTCAAGGCATCAGCTACCGAATTTGCCTTGCCCGGTGATCACCGTAAAATACAGCAGCAAATAAATTTATAATAACCCGAAAGCTAGTCAAACCCACAGGGATAGTGCAACGAAGTCATCTCATGTACTGGACACAGTTTATCAATTCGCTGTTTGAGTGAACCAATTTTTAGAAGAGTTTTTGTTTGTGAATTTAAAAATAACAATTGCAAGAAAGTAAAGAGTTTTGAAAACAATAAAGAGAAGCACCTAGGGCAGATATTCTAATCATCAACATGTAAATATCAATCAACTAAGCAATGGGGAAAACATAGATTTTTGTGGATTAAACTCCTTGGTCAGGCAATTAAATCCTAGATTATTAATTAGTGACTATCTCCTCTCGGTTTCAAGAACACCAAATTAATCAATCTCATAATTCTCTAATTATTCCTATGTACGTATCTTCCTTTTGAGACAGAAAACAAACATATTTAATTCTCTCTTCCTATTAACAATCTTCACCTCTCGGTCCTTCGAATAATTAACTTTAAACCTAAATCTCAATTTACCTCTCGGTCCTTCTTTTGATCTAGATTATTAAATTAAATCAGAGAATTAAACCATGCCAAAGAGTTGATATCAATTAACATGCATCAGAAAAGAAATCATAACTCTAGAACCTGTTTAGGGTTCTAGCCACAAATCATGACTAGAATAAAAGAAAACATTAAATCAATTGACTTACAATTAAAGAGGAACATTGAATGTCTTGTAAAAACTCCAAAGCTCAATTATTCTAAGTGTAATAATGCATAAAAGAGAGATAATTTTCGTGCCTAAGAGTTCATATTTATAGAGTGGGAAAAGACCTAATTTGAGTATTGGGTAAAAATAGCAAAAACTGCCAAAACAGGCCTAAAACAGCCTTTTCGGGCCTCCGTGTCGATCGACACAAATCCTGTCGGTCGACAGGAATGCAGATCACAAGTTTCTGGAGTTTTGACCTCTGTTTCGGTTGACACAAATCATGTCTCTCGACACATAAACATTTGTCTGCGCAGTCTCACGGTTTTGGCCATAACTTTTGCTTACGAACTCCGATTGACCGGATTCTAGTTGCGTTGGAAAGCTAATTCAAAGATATTTCTATTTCCATGCTCCATTAGCTCAGATTCCACGTGTGGAAGAATTCATGACTGTTCCTTTGAACATCATCTGCTCTCGGTACAGGTTTCCAATGAATTTGGCCTAAAACCTGCAAAAATCACCCATAAAAGGCATAACACCCTCCAAAATAGACTCATGCACAAAAATAAGTAAAAACATAACATAAAGCAATTGAAACAATGGAGAAAAATATAGATAAGTGAGTATAAATATGAGCTTATCAAACCCCCCAAACTTGAATATTAGAGTGTCCTCAATCGAAGAAAAGAAGAAAGAAATCTCAAGCAGTTGAAAGTGCAATGCCTCACAAGATTCATCACAATCAAGGTTCATCAATCCTCATCACACAAGCAATTGGAAGAGATAAGATATTCATCAACTTCGGAAGACTCACAGGAAAGTGTATCGCTCAATCACTCAAGTGTTTAGGTTTCAAATGAAAGCACTCATGACATGTATGAAGAAATTTCTACCATAGGCTTGCAAGAGTTCTAAAATCTCCACTGCTTATTTGTGCACACAATTCAAGAATCAAAAAGGACTTTGATTGGGTTGTAATGTAGGCTTTTTGTGACAAGGTAGGGAAATATGGCCAAGTGACTAAAAAGAAAACATTGAGTTCGCGACTCTCAACATATCAGAATCACCATCTATCAACATCTACCCCATTTCCTTAAATATTACAATTCAAACCATAAATAGCTCTCTCTTTTTTTTCCTAGCCCTTTTATGCTCTTAAGATTTTTGTTTAATCATTTGAGCTTATAAGGACAATATTCATCATTTTTTTATAGAGCTCTCTTTCTTTGCACACCAATTATAAAAGTTTCTCATCCACTTTCAAATAATCCACCATTATTCTTCCCACAGTCTCATAGATAAGACAAAAACCTCCCTACTATCATAGAAATCTCATAGACAAGACAAAAAAATGAAGTAAGGCTCAAAGGGGCTGACTAAGGATAAAATATTACAAGGGACAGTGTTTGGGATAAATTGGCTAACAAAGATGGCCTAAGATCATTTTCTATCATTGTGCACACTATGCAGTCTCGAAACAGAACAAAAGCAAGTTCTAGAGAAACGAAAACATACATGCGAATCTCTCATGAACAAATCAAGGCTCAAAACTCACTTGGGTTCAAAATTTCTTCCTTAGTCAATTTCAATCCACTCAAACATCATGCAAGTGTAAGTTTCAATCAGACCCTATCATGCTGTATTCTACATTCATAGGCAAATCAACCACAATCGAAATCATCTCAACTAATCAAAGATTGATTCCAAACATTGCATATAATGCTAGAGGGTTCAATTACTTAAAAATTTTCCTCACATAATATCTATATTTTTTTTATTAGGCAAAGATTTAAACACACCAATTCAAATAATGCAATAAAAAAATAAAGCAAGTAAATGATAGAAAGTTCGAATTTCTTCTCCACATCCCCCCAAACTTGTTTCGAACTCGGAGAGTAAGAAAAAGTTTGAAAATCAGGCAAGAAACAGAACTGTACCGGACTGTCGATCTCAGACATCGACATTTTTATCCACCCGAGGAACTCAGCATTGCGCGACGAAGATTTGGTGATGCTGGCACTCCCTGTCGATCGACACAGAGCCTTCTGTCGACTCCTGCTTCTGTTGATCGAAGTGTTCTCTGTGCACCATGCCTCTGTGTCGATCGACAGCCGGTCTATCGATCGAAACAGAGGCAATTCCTCCAATTTTCATTTTTTTTTTCAAAATCTAAACATCAAAACCAAAATAAAGTAAAGGCAGATAAGTGAAAATAAACAATTATGAAAACTAAGAACAAAAATTGAAAGGAATTGAAATAAAAACAAATAACAGTTGGGTTACCTTCCAACAAGTGCTTTAGTTAACGTCGCAGCTCGACGGTACCTCTTTTTCAGAACCAGGGCGGGCTAGAACGCACTCGCCTTCCTCGGGCATCCACCATGTAGACCAAGCGATCTTGAATGACAGTAGTGAGCTCGGGAAGAGATGGTGTAATTGACAATTTTGCCAACTTATTCCCTCACTCCCATTCTTGAGCTGCTTGATCTTCCTCTTTTTCAGTATCTTTCTCTTCATCTTCAATGGAGGTTATTTTGTAGCATTCAGATTGTTGCCGGCTTGTGTCGAGCTTGAATGTGATCCTTTCCTCATTTTCTCGGAGCATGATCTCACCACCACGGTAATCAATCAAAGCAGCACTAGTGTCCAAGAACTCTCTTCCCAAGATCAAAGGTGTGCTTTCATCTTCTTTCATATCCAAGACTACAAAATTTGCAGGAAAAATTAGATGACCCACACGAATGAGAACATCCTCAATTATACCTTTGGGGCGAGACACAGATCAGTCTGCCATTTGCAACGTGATTGTAGTCGGCCTCAACTCTCCAATCTTGAGGCGCTGCAAGATAGAGAAGGGCATCAGGTTGATGCTGGCAACAGTGTCGCACAACACCTTCTCGAATGAAATCCCCCCGATCTCGACTGAAATTGTGAAGCACCCTGGATCACTTCTCTTGATTGGAAGTTTCTTCTGAATGACCATGATGCACTGCTCATGAAGCTTGACTGTTGAATTCTCCACGAAATGTTTCTTCTCACTCATCAGCATGCGTAGATACTTCATGTAACCTGGAATTTCAGAAAGAGCTTCAATTAGAGGTAAATTAATGCTTACCTTCTTCAAGTTCTTGACAAAGTGCGAGAACTTGGAATCCTCCTTTTTCTTGGCAAAGCACTGTGGAAAGGGCATCGGAGGTGATCTGGCAGCTTTGGAACTGGAGGAATTGTGCTGAGGAGGTGGCTGTGACGGCTGGGAAGAATTTGTGCCTGTCTGACCTACCTGTCGATCGATAGGGGGTGTGTCGATCGACACACCCGTTGCAGTCCTGTCGATTGAATCCTCATCTGTATCGCTCACCTCCTCTTGTTCTCTGTCTCATTCGACAGGCTGCCTGTGTATCGAGACAGAAGACGGATCTGCGGCCTCCTTCTCTTTCTCTCCCCCAAACTTGCTTTGGGGCATTTTCGGACCTTTGTAGCTCGTTCCAGACCTCAAGGCAATGGCATTGACCTGTTTGGCCTTCTCAGGATTGACTTCTGTGGTGCTGGGGAGCTGGCCTGGCTTGTGTTGATTGCTCATAGCGGTGGAAATCTGACTGAACTGTGCATCGAGCATTTGAAGGTGTTTCGTCATATGCTGCATGTGAGTGGACATGTTCTTCACCTCAGTTTCCACCTTGCCAAACCTATTGTCGGAGCTTTTTATGAACTTTTCAAGTGTCTCCTCCAGCACGGACTTCTTCTTCTCCACAATCTCTCCCCTGGCTCCAACACTGAATCCCGGTGGAGGATTCTCAGCTGCATAAGGGTTAGAATAAGAAAAACCAGGATGGTTCTTAGCACTATAATTATACCCTTGATTGTTGGCTCGGTAGTTGTTGTTGTAACCTCCATTGGCATAGTTCACTTCAGCGGTATTGGAGGTGCTCGAACTATCTCCTCGGTAGATGTAGTCGGCCTCAACAGGAACGATGGCCATATTTGGATCTGACATAACTGCTACTGAAGCTCTATAGGCCTCCAACTATTTGAACTCTTCTCGGAGCTTCTTTACTTCTGCCACCACATCAATTTTCGGAGTAGTGGTCACTGCTTTGACTGCTTTCTACCTTTCAGTACGCCATTGATGACTGTTGAGGGCCATATCTGCAAGAAGTTGCATTCCTTCTTCTCCACTTTTCTTTATGAGCAGTCCTCCAGCTGAAGCATCAACCAGTTCTTTTAAGTGAGGGGTTAATCCTTTATAAAAATGGCATACCTGCATCTCAAGATCAATCCCATGGCCGGGGCACATCCTCAACAGCTCTTTGTATCTCTTCCAAGCTTCATAGAGGGTCTCATCGTACTTCTGGCTGAAGTGAGTGATGTCAGACTTCCTCTTCATGATGACACTGGGCGGAAAGAAGTTGGTGAGGAACTCTGCTCGGAGTTGTGCCCATGTGGCAATTCTGCTCTTGTCCAATCCAGCAAACCAAGACCGGGCCTCATCCCTGAGAGAAAAAGAAAACAAATGCATCCGGATGGTGTCTTGAGGCACTCCGTTCTGCTTGATTGTGTTGCACACCTCGATGAACTGACTGAGGTGGCCGTACGGGTCCTCAATGGCCTTCCCTGCATACTGGTTCTGCTGGACCATCTGAATCAGGCCTATCTTCAGCTCAAAGTTGTTGGCATCAATGCCAACCTGGAATCCCGGCTCCTCTCTCTGTGGCAGGAAGTGATCAAGAATGGATCTTTGAGGCACCACAATTCGTCTTTCAGGGTTTCCTTCATTGGCCAGGGCTGCCAGTCTGGCAGCCTGCTCTGCTTGAACTGCTTGTGCTACTTGAAGTTGCTCCCTGAGTTGTCGGACCTCATTCATGAACTGACTTTGCTCCTCAGGAGTCATGTTTTGGAGTGGTGCTTCTGGTGGTTGCTCCATCTCAGGCTCTCTTTCCTTGTTCTTTCCTCTGCTTTTATTTCTCCTACAGGTAGCTTCAATTTCTGAATCGAAGGCTTCAAGATTCTTCCCCCGAGCTCTTGTGTTCATGCACCTGAAGAGAAAACAGAAAACTAGGAATCAGTCTCTGTGTCGACCGACAGGGTGACTGTCAATCAACACGGATGCTGCTTCTGTGTCGATCAACAGAGCCTCTGTCGATCGAAACAGAAGCAAAAATTGCACACATACGCACGCGAAATTAAAAACTCAATCCAGAAAATATCAAAATAATCCAATAACAAGATAAAATCTGACTATCCCCGGCAACGGCGCCAATTTGATCACCGTAAAATACAACAGCAAATAAATTTATAATAACCCGAAGGCTAGTTGAACCCACAGGGATAGTGCAACGAAGTCATCTCATGTACTGGACACAGTTTATCAATTCGCTGTTTGAGTGAACCAATTTTTAGAAGAGTTTTTGTTTGTGAATTTAAAAATAACAATTGCAAGAAAGTAAAGAGTTTTGAAAACAATAAAGAGAAGCACCTAGGGCAGATATTCTAATCATCAACATGTAAATATCAATCAACTAAGCAATGGGGAAAACATAGATTTTTGTGGATTAAACTCCTTGGTCAGGCAATTAAATCCTAGATTATTAATTAGTGATTATCTCCTCTCGGTCTCAAGAACACCAAATTAATCAATCTCATAATTATCTAATTATTCCTATGTAGGTTTCTTCCTTTTGAGACAGAAAACAATCATATTTAATTCTCTCTTCCTATTAACAATCTTCACCTCTCGGTCCTTCGATTAATTAACTTTAAACCTAAATATCAATTCACCTCTCGGTCCTTCTTTTGATCTAGATTATTAAATTAAATCAGAGAATTAAACCATGCCAAAGAGTTGATATCAATTAACATGCATCAGAAAAGAAATCATAACCCTAGAACCTGTTTAGGGTTCTAGCCACAAATCATGACTAGAATAAAAGAAAACATTAAATTAATTGACTTACAATTAAAGAGGAACCTTGAATGTCTTGTAAAAACTTCAAAGCTCAATTATTCTATGTGTAATAATGTATAAAAGAGAGATAATTTTTGTGCCTAAGAGTTCATATTTATAGAGGGGAGAAAAGACCTAATTTGAGTATTGGGTAAAAATAGCAAAAACTGCCAAAACAGGCCTAAAACTGCCTTTTCGGGCCTACGTGTCGATCGACACAAATCCTGTCGGTCGACAGAAATGTAGATCACAAGTTTCCGGAGTTTTGACCTCTGTTTTGGTCGATACAAATCCTGTTTCTCGACACAGAAACATCTGTCTGCGCAGTCTCACGGTTTTGGCCATAACTTTTGCTTCCAAACTCCGATTGACCCGATTCCAGTTGCGTTGAAAAGCTAATTCAAAGATATTTCTATTTCCATGCTCCATTATCTCAGATTCCATGTGTGGAAGAATTTGTGACTGTTCCTTTGAACATCATCTGCTTTCGGTACGGGTTTCCAATGAATTTGGCCTAAAACCTGCAAAAATCACCCATCAAAGGCATAACACCCTCCAAAATAGACTCATGCACAAAAATAAGTAAAAACATATCATAAAGCACTTGAAACAATGGAGAAAAATATAGATAAGTGAGTATAAATATGAGCTTATCACCTGGGTGATAATTTATCGTCAAGTCGTAATCATTCACGAGTTCTAACCATCTCCTCTGCCTCATATTCAAATTCTTTTGTTCGAAGAAGTACTTCAAACTCTTATGATCAGTGAATATGGCACATTTCACACCATAGAGATGGTGTCTCCAGATCTTTAACGCATGGATTACGGCTGCTAACTCCAAATCATGAGTCGGATAATTCACTTCATGCGCCTTAACTGCCTTGACGCATAAACTATCACCTTTCCAGCTTGCATCAGCACACATCCTAGCCCATTCCTAGATGCATCCGTATAAACCCCAAAATTCTTGTCTGATTCTGACACTGCTAAGACTGGCGCGATTGTCAACAGTTGTTTCAGCTTCTGAAAGCTCTCTTCGCATTCCTCTGACCAAATAAACTTCACACCCTTCTGAAGTAACTGAGTCATCGGCTTCGAAATCTTTGAAAAGCCCTCGATGAATCTTCTATAATATCCTGCCAAACCAATGAAACTGCGAATCTCGTTCGGTGTCGTTGGTGATTTTCAGTCCATCACCGTCTGAATCTTGGTTGGATCTACTTTGATCCCATCAGCTGACACAATGTGACCCAAGAACGTCACTTCTCTAAGCCAAAATTCACACTTGCTGAACTTCGCATACAGTTTCTCATCTCTCAAGGTTTGTAACACCGTTCTCAGATGTTGTTCATGTTCCACTTCGTTCTTCGAGTATATCAGAATGTCATCGATAAACACCAACACAAAGTTATCGAGATATGGATGAAATACTCGATTCATTAAATCCATGAACACTGCAGGTGCATTTGTAAGTCCAAATGGCATTACTACAAACTCGTAGTGATCATATCTGGTTCTGAACGATGTTTTAGGAATGTCCTCCTTCCAAATCTTCAACTGGTGATACCCCGATTGAAGATCGATCTTAGAAAACACCTTTGCTCCATTGAGCTGATCAAATAGATCATCGATTCTCGGTAACGGATATCTGTTCTTCAGTGTCAATTTGTTCAGCTCTCGATAATCTATGCACATACGCATTGACCCATCCTTCTTCTTCACAAATAGAATTGGTGCACCCCATGGTGACACGCTAGGATGAATATAGCCCATATCCAACAGCTCTTGAAGTTGGACTTTTAGCTCTTGCAATTCCTTCGGAGCCATGCGGTATGGCGCTTTGGAAATTGGTGCTGCTCCGGGTTCCAAGTCGATGGTAAATTCCACCTGCCTGTCTGGCGGTAACCCTGGTAGTTCCTTCGGAAATACATCCTCGAATTCCCTCACTACAGGCACATCTTGAACCGTTAGTTCCAGTTTCTCTTCTCCTTCTAAATATACTAAGAAGGCTTGGTTCCCTGTCTTACGCAACAACTTCGTTGCTTGAATTGCAGAGATTACAGGCACTCTTTGCCTTCTTCTGAATCCATGCACAAACGATTCTCCATTCCCTTGTTGCGGAATGATCACTCTCCTCTCGCGACATAGTATCGTTGCCTTGTTCTCTGACAGCCAATCCATTCCTAGGATTACATTTACATCGTGAATGTCCAGTACATTCAGCTCTGCTACTCGAATTTTGTTCTCGCCCAACTTGATTTTCAAGTCTCGGCATATTAAAGTAGAAATAGTGATTTCCCCTGAAGGTATTGCTACGTTCAAGTCATGACTATTCTTTTCTACCTTAAGCTCTAGTGCCTCAACACATGCATATGAAATAAATGTATGTGATGCTCCAGTATCGAACAATAACATAACAGGTATATCATTAATGCATCCCATACCTGCCAAATTTCCGTCATCCTGGTTGCCATCCAAGGCATATGCTCTGGCTCTCCTCTGCTGGCCATCTCCACCCTGTTGATTTCCCTTCTGATTCCTTGGTGGAGCCTGATTGCTCTGTCAGCCTTCTCCTCTGTTCCCGGCATTGCCTCTCTAAGGCTGGCGGTGATCTCTAATCGCCCTTAGCTGCTGGTTGGCAGGTCTCTGAAAGTTTTGGCAATTTCCACCTTGAGCTGACGGCGTTGGGCAATGGCTGGCGTAATGACCCTGGCCTCCGCAGTTATAACATCTGACTGCGTTTCCCAGGCAAACTCCGGTATGCCTCCTGCCACACCTCTGGCAGTTCTGGTGACCTGCATCTCTCTGGTCACGCCTCGGAGCCATCTGTGGGTTATTCCTATGAAAATTCTGATGGTCCTGCCTCCCTTGAAAGTTGTGTTGCCGACCTTGGTCATGGCGTTTCTGGCTGCCCTGACCCTGCACAAACTGACTCGGCGGCTCTTCCCACTTTCTCTTTTGAATCGGGGTTGGGGCTTGTACCTCCCACTCAGACATCTTCTTCTTGTTTTTGGACGCCTCGATGTTCAAAGCATGGCTCAGCAACTCCTGATAGCTCAAACCTTTCATGGTCGCCAGTTGTGTGCGGATCTCCTCGCACAGACCATCCCTGAATTTCTCTGCCATCTTCTGTGGCGTGTCCGCCAGATGCGGCGCCATTTGGAGTAGCTCATCGAATTTGGTGTCATATTCCTCCACTGATAACTTTCCCAGCTCGAACAAGAAGAATTCCAATTGTCACTCCTTCCGATATTGCTTCGGAATATACTTCTCGTATAAAGCTTCCTTGAACCTGTCCCAACTTAACTGATCCCTCTCTCCGGGTGCAACCGACTTCACATAAGTCTCCCACCATCTATAAGCCTTCCCCTTCAACTAGTATGACATGCAGTTGATCTTTTCTGCCTCCGAACATCTCATATGCTTGAAAATCTTTTCAAGTTCCCTCTCCCAGTCTTCAGCAGCTACTGGGCCTCCTGTCCCATCAAAAGTCGGAGGTTGCTGCTTCCTGAAAGTTTCCACCCACTTGATCGAAGAAATTTTCGGTGCGTTCCCGTGTGGTGGTGGAAACTGTCCCTGCTGTTCTGCCGCACTGTCATCATCTGATAAGATCTCATACTCCTCGTACCCTTGGTTTATAGGGGCCTCCTCCCAGTGTGGATTCTCATATTCTGGCTGCGGGTTAGTGATAAGTTGATATTTTTACCAACTTATCTATTGTTTCTTTGTCTATTTTGGTGATGTTTGAATCGTTTTTAGTGTCTTTTTTAGCATACATTGGCTTTTGTACTTTTTATGGTGTGTTTTATGAATCATGCAGGTTTTTGGATAAAAATCGGAGGATTTTGGAAACTTGTTCGCCACAGCTTTAGAGAAGATCGACGAAAGAACTCGAAGAGATTGACGCAGGAGTGCTGAAGCAGAACCACCATCGATCGATGCCAACCGGCCGTCGATCGACGCTGCTATGTCCTTCCCGTCGATCGACGAAGGATTGGCCATCGATCGACCGAGTGTCGCGGGGCAGATCATATCTTTTCTGTTTTCTGAAGATAAACACATATCTAACTCCTAAATATGGTAGAATTCATCCACCACATCTATAAAAGGGCTGAAGAATTCGAAAATCAGAGGAAGAAGAGGGCAAGAGAGAGAGAGCAAAAGAGAGAAGAGAATTAAATTGAGAGAAACATCACAAGGAAGAAGAAGAAGAAGATCATTGGGTTGGAGATTGAATCTCTTGGGGAAGATTAAGATTTCCTTTTCATCTTTTCTTTTCTTGTTCATTGTCTACGATGATTAAGATTAGAATTATGTGTAACTAATTGTCTTCTCAAATTCTAGGTTTTCAAACTATCAATGTATGCATGTTTTGATTGATTGAAGTTATTTTTCCTTTCCCTCACAGTTTGTGAAATCTAGTTTTATTCTTAATCTTGATTATGTTGGCCACAAACTTAGGATTACTAGTTGGGAATTAGAGACGTAACTGTAATAGTTTTCAATCGAAAGAGATTTTCACAATATAATTTGATTTCTTGTCGTAACTGAAGGAAATAGATTGTAGGAATAAATCCGTAGAACTTTAGGAGTTAGTTAATTAATCTTGAGACCGACAGGAGATAGATAATTAATTAATCTACTTTATGAATTGTCCAACAAAGAAGTTCATAATAGCTTTCTGATGTTCCACTGTGTAAAGGAATTAAAATTGGAAGATAATCAATTTGTTTATGCATGTCATACTTGATAGGGAGAAAAGCCTAGAATCTGTATTTCTTATCCATTCGGTTTTCCAAAGTAAATTTATTTTCAAAATTGTTTTCTTGAGATAATTAAATTTCAAAACCCTTTATTTTTAATTTTTCCTATCCAGTATTTTAAGAACTCTTAAGTTAGTACTTAGGATTTTACGTTGTTCCTTTCCTCGTGGGATCGATAATTTAATTTGCCGCTATATTATTAGCTTTGCTAAGTCACGGGTTAAAAATATACGCGATCAAATTTTGGCGCCGTTGCCGGGGAAAGGACAGATTGTCCTACTATTAACTTTGTGATTAGAGTACTGATTTAGGCTGTAACATCTTATAAACAATCATTTTTTTTTCAGTATGAAGGGCCGTCGATCGATGCCCACATCATCGTCGATCGACGCCTTCATTGTTTTATAGTTTTCAATTTTATTTTGTTCGTTTTGGTTAATCCGCAGTGCCATCTCACAAACTACTTTATTATACAGGTAGTGCATGAGTACAAGAGCCCGAGCGAAGGATCCGCTTTATTACTATCCAGACATCGAAGCCACGTGCAGAAAAATCCGAAAGAATAAGTGCGCCCAAGAAGGCTCAAGTAATCAGGCAATGGCAGACGAAGTACCGCAACCTAATGACATACCACAACAGCCGATTGTACAGCCACCAGCACCACCATCACCAGGACTAACCTTGGAAGAGCAAACTGCTCTGGTCCAAGAAATCCAAGCCATGAGGGAACAAATGCAACAATTGATCCTAGACCGAGACAGGGGGAGAAACAACTGAAACCCTTGGTTCGGTCATAGGAATCCACTATTTGAGGATCAACCTGAGGATGAAGATGACGAGGATCAGGATCCTCCTAATGACTCAGATGATGATGAGGAAGACGAAGAAGCCATGCAGAAGAGGTATCGACCTCAGTTCAAAGAAACCGACTTAAGAATCGGAATTAATGCAAATAATTTTGAGTTGAAGACTGGACTAGTTCAGATGGTTCAACAGAATCAGTTCGGCGGAAGGGCTACTGAGGATCCATATGCCCACCTAGACAAATTTCTGATGCTCTGCAATACCGTCAAGATTGGAGGGGTCAGCAAAAGTGCCATCTCACTGCGGGATAAGGCATAGTCTTGGTTTACTGCACTGGACAAGGGGAAGATCAGAACGTGGACCGAACTACGGAATGAGTTCCTCAAGAACTTCTTCCCTCCAAACGTCACAGACAAAGAAGGAAGGAAATCATTTGGTTTGCTCAAAGACCGGATGAGAGTTTCTATGAAGCGTGGGAACGCTACAAAGAACTACTCAGAGCCTGTCCCGGACATGGTCTACTCCCAGGTGAACAAGCCGAGGCGTTCTATGAAGGCTTGAATGAAAGGACTGTTGAGTTGGTAGACACCACACTGGGGGATACCATCATGACAAAGAGCGGAAAGAAGGCCATGGAGTTCTTCCAAAAGATGGCCAACAACAATCAACGCTGGTCCTCAAGCAGACATAGACCCGTCAAAGCCGTCGAAAAAGTAGTGGAAAAGAAAGTTGCAGAAGAGCCTGACTTGGTTGCTAAAGTCAAGAAGCTTCGAGAGGAGTTCGCTTCCTTGAAGCAAGAAAAAGCAGTAGCTGTAGTGGAGCCTGTACAGCCTCCCCCTGAAGGAGAACAAGCTGATGTGAAGGTTACCAGCAGCAAAACCAGCACTACAACTAAAATCACGCTAGGAACCACCCTGGGTTCTCCTACGCGAATCCTCAAGCTGTTGAACAACCACCTCCTGGATTTGCCGTACAAGACCAGGTAGTGGTCGACAAGAAGAAGCCAAATCTCGAGGAGATTTTGGCCAAATTCATGGAAGGATCCACTAGCAAGGTGAGTAAACTGGAGAATGAGATCTCTGGTGTGAATACCAAGATAGAACAGATGCAGAAGCACGTCCAGATAATAGAGACTCAAGTCAGCCAGATCGCTGATGCTCTCGGAGCACAACACAAACCGGGGCAACTTCCAAGCAATACATAGGTTAACCCCAAGAATTAGAATCAGAGAAATCAAGTGAACGCTATTACTCTGAGAGGGGGGAAATCCTATGAAGGGCCACAGAAAGCAAGGGCTGAATTGAAGGAGAACGAAGACGTCGAACAGGCCGACGACGAGTCACCATCGATCGATGGTGAGAAATCGCCGATCGATGCCAGCAAATAAGGGTCGTCGATCGACGAGCACACCCAGTGTCGATCGACGCCTGCTCCAGCTCTGCCTCCAAAAAAGCCGCCCTTGCCGTATCTGCAGCGGTTCGCCAAAACCAAGATGAACGAAAGGTATGCACGCTTCCTGGAAAACATGAAGAAAGTACATATCAATATTCCTCTGGTTGAAGCACTCCAAGAGATGCCGGGATACATCAAGTTTCTGAAAGACATGGTCTCTCAGAAGTGACCCTTCATGGAACACGAGACGGTAAATCTCTTTGAAGAATGCAGCGCCATCATACAGAAAAAGATGCCATTCAAACGAGAAGATCCAGGTTCATTCACGATTTCTTGTGTCATTGGTGGAGAAACCTTCAGAAAAGTTCTCTGTGGCTCTGGCGCCTTAATCAACTTGATGCCACTGTCAATTTTCAAGCGATTGGAAATCGGGAATATCAAGCCAACAACCATAACCTTACAGATGGCCAACCGATCGGTGTCCTATCCAAGAGGTATAGTGGAAGATGTGCTTGTAAAAGTGAAAGATTTCATAATTCCCACCGACTTCGTGGTGCTTGACATGGAAGAAGATCGGAACATCCCTTTGATTTTGGGAAGATCGTTCCTGAAAACCAGTGGGGCTCTGATAGATGTTCGAGATGGCAAACTGACATTCAGAGTCAACAATGAGTCAGTGACTTTCTCTATATATAAGGCGATGCAGAAGCACAACGAAGGTAGCTACCAGGAGGAATGTCATATGATCGACTGCTTCAGCCCGGTATTCTCCTCTCCATTCGCCTATCTCAAAGGTGAGCCGGATTTTCTGGAGAACTGCCTACAACACTCACTCTTCTCGTCGTCAAATCTGTAGGTAGCTGAAGGAGAGATCGTGGATCTAGTGATGGAACTGGATGTGTTTGAGGAAGTAACTCGAGAGAAGGAGACCAAAAGAGAACCACTGTCGGGCCGAGTTCGCCCAAAACATCGAGACAGCAAGTCACTGTCGATCGACGGTGAAGGATCATCGATCGACAACAACTTCAGACCTTCGTCGATCGACGGAAAGCCAGCGTCAATCGACGCTCCTTTCTGCAAGCCAAAGTCTAACTCCAATCCGCCAAATCTGGAACTCAAACCGCTCCCGACACATCTCAGGTACGCATTTCTGGGACCAAATAAAACTTACCCTGTTATTGTTTCTGCCTACTTGACACAGGGGGAGTTGGAGAAGTTACTGCGAGTCCTACGGCATTACAAAAGCGCCATTGGATGAACATTGGGAGACATAAAAGGGATCATCCCCTCGCTTTGCATGCACAAGATCATTCTCGAGGAGAATGCTGCACCAAAAAGACAAGCTCAGCGGCGGTTGAACCCTATCATGCAAGAAGCTGTGAAGAAGGAGGTTCTCAAGCTTCTTGACTATAGGATGATCTACCCAATCTCCGACAGCAAATGGGTGAGCCCTACACAAGTTGTAGCAAAGAAAGGAGGGATGCAGATAGTAAAGAATGACGATGGAGAAGAAGTGGCGACAAGACCCATTACGGGTTGGCGATTCTGCATAGATTATCGGGCATTGAATACCACTACGTGCAAGGATCACTTTCCTCTTCCCTTCATTGATCAGATGCTTGATCGCTTATCTGGTTACCCTTTCTATTGTTTTCTTGATGGTTATTCAGGGTACAACCAGATAGCTGTGGCGCCGGAAGATCAGCACAAGACCGCATTCACATGCCCTTATGGAGTTTTCGCCTACCGACGGATGCCATTGGGACTGTGCAATGCACCGGCTACTTTCCAGAGATGCATGAGGGCAATCTTCCACGATCTGATCGAAGATGTCATGGAGGTATTTATGGACAATTTTTCTGTGTTTGGTAGTTCATTAGATGTCTGCTTGCAGAATCTAGCTACCGTACTGGAAAAATGCACCGGGACAAACCTCTGCCTCAACTGGGAGAAGTGCCACTTCATGGTGCAAGAAGGGATTGTGCTAGGACAGCGAGTATCAGCCGAAGGACTAGAGGTTGATCAAGCGAAAGTAGCTGCGACAGAAAAGATGCCGCCGCCAACGAATGTCAAAGCATGAGAAGTTTCCTTGGACATTCAGGGTTCTATAGAAGGTTCATCAAGGACTTTTCAAAGATCTCGCGGCCGTTGTGTAATCTACTAGAGAAGGATTTCTCTTTCGTCTTCGACGAGGACTGCATGCAAGCCTTCGAGAAGTTGAAAGCAGCCCTCGTGACTGCTCCAGTGCTTACTTCTCCAGATTGGAGCGAGCCTTTCATCCTGATGTGCGACGCCAGCGACTATGCCGTTGGAGAAGCCTTGGGGCAATTGAAAGGAAAGCTCTTCCATGTGATTCACTACGCCAGCAAGAGCATGAACTCGGCCCAGTGTAACTACACCACCACTGAGAAAGAAATGCTAGCAGTGGTATATGCCTTCGACAAGTTCCGGTCCTATTTGATAGGATCCAAAACTGTTGTCTACACCGACCACGCAGCTATCAAGTACCTGTTCGCCAAGCAAGATGCGAAGCCGAGCCTAATAAGATGGATCCTGCTGCTCCAAGAGTTTGACCTGGAGATCAAGGATAGAAAGGGAAGTGAGAACGTGATTGTCGGCCATCTTTCAAGACTCGAGCCACCAGCTGAAGGAGATGATCAGGAACTGAGGATCCGAGAGACCTTCCCGGATGAGTAAATCTACGCCCTAAGGGATCTGAGAGAGACGTACGAGTCAAAGACACCATGGTATGCGGACTTCGCCAATTACTTGGTGGGCGGCGTACTTCCACCATACTCCTCTCCTTATGCGAAGAAAAAGTTCCTCCACGATGTCAAATTCTATTATTGGGAGGACCCTTATCTTTGGAGGAGATGCGCAGATGGGATTATCCGGCGTTGCGTGCCTCAGTCAGAGTGGCATCAGATCTTCGGTGCCTGTCATTCAGCTCCTAGCGGTGGCCACCATTCGGCCAATCGGATAGCATGCAAGATCCTCGCGAGCGGATTCTATTGGTCTTCCATCTACGAGTTCTGTCGAGGATGGATTACAAGCTGTGATTGCTGCCAGAGATCCAGCACCATCTCGCATAGGGATGAGATGCCCCAAACGCCTGTGGTCGAAGTCGAGATATTTGATGTGTGGGGGATCGACTTCATGGGACCATTCCCGTCATCTCATGGCTTCTCCTACATCCTGCTCGCGGTGGACTATGTATCAAGATGGGTTGAAGCAGTTCCAACAGCTGCCAACGATTCAAAAGCAGTCATCAAATATCTTCAAAAACTCATGACACGATTCGGCACGCCAAGAGCCCTAGTAAGTGATGGGGGGTCTCATTTTTGTAACAAATGGCTTGCCTCTCTTCTTTACAGGTACGGAGTCAAGCACCGCGTTACTACCCCCTACCATCCTCAAGGGAACGGGCTGACTGAACTCTCCAACAGAGAGATCAAGCAGATATTGGAGAAGACGGTGAAGCAGTGGAAGGATTGGGCTGTGAAGCTCGATGATGCTCTTTGGGCATACCGCACTGCTTATAAGACTCCCATAGGGACCTCTCCTTATCAGCTTGTCTTCGAAAAAGCTTGCCATATCCCTGTGGAGATGGAGCACAAGGCTTGGAGAACTGTGAAAGAGTTGAATCTAGACTGGAAGACGGCTGCATCAGAACGTGCCTTGGCGCTGAATGAACTGGAAGATTTTCGAGAAGAGGCCTACGAGAACAGCATCATCTACAAGAGACGAGCGAAAAGGTTCCACGACAGAGGAATCTGCCCACGCGTCTTTGGTCCGGGTGACAAAGTTCTCTTATTCAAATCTCGACTTCGCTTCATGCTCGGGAAGCTGCAGTCAAAGTGGGCAGGGTCATATACCGTTGCACGCTAATTTTGCAACGGTGTAGTCGAACTAGCTGGCCAAGATGGAAGGAACTTCACGGTAAACGGACAGAATTTAAAGTTGTACTACACCCCACTCGACATCTGCGTGGTGGAGAAGTACTATCTCAACCGTCTGTAGGGAAACAGGTATCGTCGAGCTAGCGACGTTAAACCAAGCACTTGTTGGGAGGTAACCCAACAATTTTTGTTTTTTTTTTCAGTTTTCAGTTTTTCAATTTCCAGAGTCAGGGTCCCGTCGATCGACGGAGGAAGTCCCATCGATCGATGGCAGTTTTTAGGACCCATCGATCGACGATGCAGGCGTCGTCAATCGACGCTACATGCACCGTAGATCGACGGAAAAATTCCTGCGAAAAAAATAAAAAAAATTGATTTTAGCGTCGATCGATGCTGAACGAACGTCGATGGACGCTCGCAATTCAAAAGCGTGGGGTAGAGAGTTATAAAACGGGATTTTCATCCCATTTTCAAACACAAACACACACGCACGCACCATCTCAACCCAAAACATCCACGGTTCAATTTTTCTCTCCAAAACTCGCAAAATCCACGCAAGGTACATATCCTAGACTACTCCTCTACGATTATTTAATGATTTTTGCATGATTTGAGCATGATTTTTGTAAATTTTGGCCTTGGAACCCTTATTTCAATTCCTTGCTCATGTGTCGATTTCATTGCAAATTTCGCTCATTGGTCGATATGTATGATAGTCTTAGTCGATATATGTGCTTTATGTGAATTTGTATCCGTTGGAATCGTCCGATTTTGATGATAGCAAGTTTGGGGGAAATCCTTAATTTGGGGGAATTTTTGAATTTTCGTTTTTAAGGATAATTGTTGAATTGGGGATGTACATTGGTTGTTTGGGATGTGAATTGCATGAATTTGAATTCAATTTTGCATGGGTAGAAGCACGTTGAGCTTAATTGCGAATTTTGTTCGATAATTTTGTGCTTGGGAATTGTTTGATGACTGTTGGATAATTGCTAACAATTCCTTATCTAACCTTGCAGCAAAAATGACTGATTCACCGACTTTCACCACCCAAGAGGCCGTGGAGCGCTATCATAGGTTCGGGGGTAGGAAGTACACCATCAAGCAGACGATGTACCCCTGCTCAAGGACGATGAAGAAACTCGGCATCCGGGAGGATGTTCTGACCATGCTGGACAGGGTTGGATGGAGGACCTGGATGACATGGCGATGGCCGACTTACCCATCGCTCGTGCTGGAGTTTTAAGCTACCCTTGAGGTGTTCGAGGTCCAGACGGAGTCCGAGCCCACCTCCATCAGTTTCCAGCTGAACAATGAGAGCCATATTCTTCCGATGGACGTCCTCGACAAGATATGGGGAGTCCCAATTGACGGCAATGGCACCCCTACGGCGCATTTCAACAATGTCAAATTTGTGAGGCTGATTGCAGCCGATGCCCCAGCTGATCCAAACCTCTTCGACGTCGGCAACCTGAAGGCGTCTTCAATCAACAACCCCGTGTTTCGCTACCTTCAGCGATGCATGGGGGTGTCCATCTCAGGACGGCACGAGAGTACCAAGGTGAGAGTGGGGGAGCTGTACGCCTTGTACTGCTTCCTCACTGGAGACCACTTCAGCTTCGCCGCCCTCATCATGGACCATTGGAGGCACCAGCTCAAAGCCACCAAGGGAAACATTTGGAGTGGGGGATTGATCACCCCAATTGTCGAGCATCTGGGGATCGACTTGTCCGACCTCGAGGTACTTCAGGACGAGAAGGGATTGAGCACCGGCTCTTAGTTTGGATGCAGGTTCTTCTACCCCGCGAGGGCGGATGGCTCTTGAAGATGTCGAACGGGGACAAGTTCCCGTTGTTGCAGCCGGACCTCACCCGAGTCACCGATTATCACTTCCGTGATAATTGGTTGATGAGTTCCCCCGCCCACTTGGCAGTTATGGTTGGAGCCCGAGGAGGAGCAGGCACGTCCAGAGTCATTCATCGACTGGAGGCACAGGCCGGACAGGGACAGTCTGATATCCATCACAGCAGGGGATGGGGGATAATGCGCATGTGCAGCAGCACGTAGGAGTTGTGGATGCAGCGCCGGGATGGACAGGTGGGGCATCGACCAGTCACTACCCCGGAGAGTCTTCCTCTTCCGGAGTTGACTTGGCGACCCTCTACCTCTACATGCAGCAGCAGGCAGCCTTGCAGGCGACGGAGCAGGAGCTTCAGGGCCAGTTTCGCCAGCACGTGACCACGAGGCTTGACACACTCGAGGATCAGATGCAGAGACTGCTCCGGAACACCGAGCCAGACTCCACCTACGTTTGCCGCCAGCGAGAGCATCGGACCCGCAGGCGGTTACTTGCCGATGATGCCGCCTAGGATACTGAGATGGATGACGCCCCAGAGGATGAGTGAGGTACCGTTTCTCTTTTCCTATTTAACTTGCAAACTTGTCCACTCCTCGGACTGAAACAAGTTTGGGGGGATGATGATCAGAAAAGGGAAACATTTTTGTTTGTTTGTTTGTATTCCATTCATTACTTTCTTTTTATTTTTGTTTCTTTTTGTGTTTTGTTTTCAAACCATCACCATCCTTGTTCTTTTGCTTCAGTGTGAATAATTAATCTCTGCAAGGATTTTTCTTCAGAACTAGTACTACATTGAATTTTGATTTGTGGTATTCATTATGATAGGAAAGTCAAGACAATTATTTAGGAGCTTTTGAACATAGGGCAGTCAGAACTTTGGATTGTGTTGGTATTGAAAATATGATTTATCTTCTCCTTGAAATTGTGATTGTTGATTGGGACTTGAGATATTTGTGAAATAAGCATGATAATGTATGTGATAGAGTAGCCGATGATAGGAGTCTTTTTATTTGATAAGTTGAGCTTTGAAGTATAAATTATTGCATGAAAACTGATTAATGTTGGATGATTTTTGAGGAGAACAAAATTCAGCCCTGAGAAAATTTGTGCCTATCTTTCTTTTGTTGATTGTCAGGATTAATGATTTATTTCCTAGAATTTGACTTATTTCTCTCTTAAGATTGCATTAAGTGTGGTAATAGGGTGAATATGATTTTAGGCAAGTTCTTTCATAGCCATCTCCCATACACTAACCTGAAATTTCCACTTGTAACACCTTTGAGCCTAGAATGAAAATTTCTTTGATAAGAAGGGTTGAGGAATTGAAAATAGTGAAATATTTGGAAGGTGTTTGATGAGAGATATGAGTTTGAGTCCTAGAGGAAAGAATATGGGTTTCCATGGGGAGAAAAAGAAAAAGAAGTGAACATTGAGTGAAAAAGAAAGAAAGAAAAGAATTTATGAGTTTGATGATCATAAAAGAAAGAAAGAAAAGAATTTATGAGTTTGATGATCGTAGTTCACTATCGAAAAAAAAAAAGAAACCCAGAAAATTTTGTAAGGACAAGAAGGAATAAGGATGTGTTGTGGTTATGGTATGTTTGGTTTGTTGGGGAAGAATTGTTGAAATTTCAGTCACTTAGCCAAATTTATCCCACCTTTTAGGTAAGCCACATTACAACCAAAATAAGACCTAATTGATTCCCTGAAAATCCACACTAACAAGCAGTGGAGAGATGAGAAATCTGTCAAACTTATGGTGAAATAATCTGCAATCTTGGGTGAGTGAAAACAAAACCCTTTACTCTTTGAGCGATGAGTGCAAACACTTTTCGGTGAGGTTCCTCCTCGATAATTAACAATAAAAATCTATTTCGATTGCATAAGTTATATGAATGGGTGATGCTTGGATAATAAAATAGACTTATGAGGCATTGCACACTTTTATCTGCATATGATTTAAATTCTTATCTTACAGATTGATCGAGGACGATCAATGGTTTAAGTTTGGGGGAGTTGATAAGTTGATATTTTTACCAACTTATCTATTGTTTCTTTGTCTATTTTGGTGATGTTTGAATCGTTTTTAGTGTCTTTTTTAGCATACATTGGCTTTTGTACTTTTGATGGTGTGTTTGATGAATCATGCAGGTTTTTGGATGAAAATCGGAGGATTTTGGAAACTTGTTCGACACAGCTTCAGAGAAGATCGACGAAAGAACTCGAAGAGATCGACGCTGGAGTGCTGAAGCAGGACCACCATCGATCGATGCCAACCGGCCGTCGATCGACGCTGCTTTGTCCTTCCCGTCGATCAGGATTGGCCGTCGATCGACAGAGTGTCGTGGGGCAGATCATATCTTTTCTGTTTTCTGAAGATAAACACATATCTAACTCCTAGATATGGTAGAATTCATCCACCACATTTATAAAAGGGCTGAAAAATTCGAAAATCAGAGGAAGAAGAGGGCAAGAGAGAGAGAGCAAAAGAGAGAAGAGAATTAAATTGTGAGAAACATCACAAGAAAGAAGAAGAAGAAGATCATTGGGTTGGAGATTGAATCTCTTGGGGAAGATCCAGCTTTCCTTTTCATCTTTTCTTTTCTTGTTCATTGTCTATGATGATTAAGATTAGAATTATGTGTAACTAATTGTCTTCTCAGATTCTAGGTTTTCAAACTATCAATGTATGCATGATTTGATTGATTGAAGTTATTTTTCCTTTACCTCACAGTTTGTGAAATCTGGTTTTATTCTTAATCTTGAGTACGTTGGCCACAAACTTAGGATTACTAGTTGGGAATTAGAGACGTAATTGTAATAGTTTTCAATCGAAAGAGATTTTCACAATATAATTTGATTTCTTGTTGTAACTGAAGGAAATAGATTGTAGGAATAAATCCGTAGAACTTTAGGAGTTAGTTAATTAATCTTGAGACCGACAGGAGATAGATAATTTATTAATCTACTATATGAATAGTCCAACAAAGAAGTTCATAATAGCTTTCTGATGTTCCACTGTGTAGAGGAATTAAAATTGGAAGATAATCAATTTGTTTATGCATGTCATACTTGATAGGGAGAAAAGCCTAGAATATGTATTTCTTATCCATTCGGTTTTCCAAAGTAAATTTATTTTCAAAATTGTTTTCTTGAGATAATTAAATTTCAAAACCCTTTATTTTTAATGTTACCTATCCAGTACTTTAAGAACTCTTAAGTTAGTACTTAGGATTTTTCGTTGTTCCTTTCCTCGTGGGATGCCGCTATATTATTAGCTTTGCTAAGTCGCAGGTTAAAAATATACGCGATCAGTTAGCTCTCCCACGGCCTCTGCCTCGCTGGCCTCTACCTCGGCCTCGCCCACGGCCTCTACCTCGGCCGCGTCCTCGGCCTTGTCCTTAGTCTAAGAATTCCATTCTCTTTTTCTGCAAAACCACACCAATTAACAACTTCACAATAATCTCAATACAACATCCATCATTAAATCAAAAGCCCTTAAACAACCACCAACAATAGCATAATCAATTCAATCCAGTAATATTCAAATAACACTGAACCATAATTAGTCTCTTATCATACATCACAATAAAGGTTCACGAAATATAACAAGGTACAACCAAAATGTCGTAAATATGTCCAAGTCCAAGTTCAAAACAACCAAACATCCAGTCCGCAATGTCTCTCACTCGGATCCGTCAGACGGATCCTCCTCCTCATCATCCTCCGTCTTCATCTGTCTCTTACCCCTGTCCTGAACTACCGTTCTCCTGCCTCGACTGCCCTCAGTGTCACTAGATAAGCAGATCGGCGCCTGTCTCGTCCCGTAGCCATGAATGGTCCCATGACACCAAACATATCCTCCCATCCGCTAGCCGTCGGCCTCGGCCACATCTTTGCGCTGTCCCAACCTGAATCATGTACCGGCTTAGCCCCGCTGGGCCCTCCACTATCCTGTTGCGGCTGCTGAACTGATGGTGCGGGCGGATAATGACATCCATAAGGCAACGTCGGATCCTGATACGGCGGAGGATACTGAACTGAAGTTGTGCAAAAGTCACACCAAGCGTATGGATCATAAGCTCCTCCCTGCTATAACCCGGGCTGGGATGGTGCATTAGCTGCTGCAGGTGTACTCGGTATAGGTCGTACTCTTGGACGTGACGTGAGTATAGGCACAGGTGCAACCTGAGCAACAGATGGTGCAGGCGGTGAAGCTGGAGTCCACTGCGGCGACAAAGTCCTGGTCCTGGATGCCTGAGTGCCTCTGGAAGATGCTGGCGAAGGATTCCCCTCCGCAATCACCTTCTGAATCAAGTCTGCCATAAAGCACCGGTAACTCCCTACGGTGCCCGACACGCTATCACATTGCCATCTAGTCAGTGACAATACCCAATTGGTCCATCTGTCCGGCATAAGATTCATCGTCCTCTCTACTGCCTCCCGATCTGTCACTCCCAAATAGCATACTCTATCCCACAATGCCAAATAGTCCAGTAATGCTGATGCAAGGTTCTCCTCGGAGAAAGGAAGGTGCTCCCTGAATCGTCTCACTAGCCTCTCCTGGGGATCCATCTGCCACAACAACAACAACAACAAATGGTAGGTCAAAATAACATCACCATACACAACTCTGTGTCTCGGTGGCAATTCGTCCTCCAACACACTACGCCGAGGGTCCAACTGATCATCGCACTAACACACTCACCCGAGTCTCGACTAGATCTGCCAGGCTCTCTGTGCTTTCTGCACACTTAACACCAACTAACCTTGTGCATTCTGCACACTCAACTCAAGAACTAGATTCTCCAGTCACAACACAAGGTCTAAGTTCTAAGTTTAATAACCATACGTGTCGTTTCACTCCACTCTCACAACACCAAATCACAACAACCCACCAAACCAAGTCAATGCCTTTTCAAGGCCCACAGTTAATTAGTTAGTCCGATTCATTCTAATTATCCCTCAGTTCAACACCAGAATACATCACACTACAGCTCAACATAACTAGCACATCTATAGCCATAACACCAAAATTTTCAAATACTTGCAATTAATTCAATAATCAATCAAATCAAATTCAATTCACACTTTCAATAAAGGTCACCTCACCGGTGCCAAATTTAAAATATGTTCTCAAACTTTCAAAATCAAAAACTTTCTCAAACTCAAAAATTTTCATTCTCAAAACTCCACAACCTTAAACTCAATTTATCCAACAATCGGTGTTAGCACTCTTGCTTAACACAAAATCAATTCAAATCCAAAACAATTCAACTTCCTCATTCCACATAAACACTGCTACCTTTCAATTCCTCAAATCACTTTCAAAATTTTCAACTATTTTCAGAGATGCTCAAATCATACCAAAATTGCAAGCAAGAAACTTTTAAAACGTGAAACATACCTCAGGTGGCGCAGGATGGAGTAGCGTGTAAACACGAGCGAACACTTCGACCGACTTTCAAATCTAAAAACTTTTTGGACTCAAAGTTTTCAAAATACTTTAAAATCGTTTAAAGCCCAAAACTCAGCTCTGATACCACCTCTGTAACGCCCCCAACTGACCTTTCCTAATTTGGGGACGCGTTACATTGATGCTAAGGTTTTCCAAACACTTTCTCATTTTTAAATAGCGGAAGACTTGAACAAAATTAAAGATAATTAAATAACAGAAAAAGTATTTCTTCGAGTCTTAAGTTAAATAAAGACAGTAATCAATACATTCAACATTTCAAAAGATGGGAAGGATAGTACAGAGTGTGTAGCAGAATGTATGAAATGTGATGGAGATATGCATATGAAGTTGCATATCTCAGGATCTATGGGTTCTCAAAATTCTTCACTGCCCTATTTACACCCCCCGTTCTCCAATCCTTGTTGCTCAACCTGCGTATTTTAGAAACAATATGAGGGGCTGAGTACTAATGTACCCAATGAGAAACATGCCCGAAAACATACATCATATACGAGAATATGTTATGCAACTCACACAGATAGACACGGGGTTTTGTTGAAAAGAACCGTGTTATCTAAAACATTTTCATTTGCGCGCTATTTTACATGTTATTATATCTGTTTCAGTGTTGTAACTAGAAGTTGGTCGGTTTTCAAATTACGATGATCAGTCAGGAATGCAAAACACACTAAACCTACTGTCATCTAAGTGCACTAGTCTCAGCAACCCTTTTTGAGACCCGATCGTTTAAATATTACTGGATGCAAAACACGAGAGGGTTTTTCACCTCACTTCAATAAATATGTGGGGACAATTCACCCACTTAACAATAACGTGGGGGCTTTTTACCCCACTTCACTAAATGAGTTCTAGCACAGTAAGAGTTCTGGTTCTAAACTCATTAGCAATACTCTCTGCTGATGGGAATCGACAGAGCACAGATATAATAGCACAAAACATGCATAGCATCTCAGTTTAAAACAAAACAATTTTAACACGTTTTCGAAAGGAAAACACACATTTGCTTTTGCACTTAAATAATTTCCCACCTGGTGTTTGGCATTAGGTATAGATGTTTTTCCTGCTAACTGAGCTTATCCTTCTCCAACTTTCAACCTCCTACAATCAATCGGGGATAGCTAATGTTAGGACGGACGATCTAAGACAAGACGAACTTATACAACTTAATGTGTAATCAAACTTAATCATCCTTATCATTCCAGTTCTCGACCAAGGTACTTAAATACGCATGCTTAAACTCTTATCATGCTTCTAAAACCATGTATTGAACTCAGATAAAGAATACTACACAAATCGAACAAGAATGGAACGAAAGAACACAATTATTCCCTCTCTGAACTCCGCATCGATCGACAGGATTTCGCGTTGATCGACGGGCTCACATCGATCGATGACTCTACGTTGATTGATGACTCCACGGCGAGCTCACGTTGAACGATAATCTCACGTCGATCGACGTGAGTCGTCTTCTCCGGCGACTCGCGATCGGACGACCTGTAACTCGACTTATCTCACAAAATAACCATCTGAATTCACATGCAATCATACCAAAACGCTCCTTATCCACCCTAGAACATGATTCAAGCCTCTAAACACGAATGAAACTCAAGAAACGAAGGATGGACAAGAGCTCACCGGAAATTGGGGTTGACGACGGCGGCGTGTGATTCCGGCGGCTAAACTCGCGTCACTTGCTGTCAAAATGCTCCCTAACATCCAAAGAACACGAAAACACAACCCAAATCCCGATTAAACTCCGATCTAAGGGAGTTTGTTCAACAAAAGGAGAAACCAAAAACCCACCTATCTTCTCTCTTCAATATCTCTTTCGTTTCTCGTCCTCTCAGAACCCACTTTAGCTCAAATCGAAGCTCGGAGGAAGAGCTACACGATGGTGGTGGCCACTTGGTCTGGAGTGGCCGGAGTTGGCCGGAAAGACGCCAGGAAGGTGGTCTGACGGGAAAGGGTTTGTGGTTTGAGGTGGAAAGGCTCTCAATTCTTTCTCTCTCTAATTCAAGT
>JAPKLW010004317.1:0-28503 GCA_026898455.1 Plectranthus barbatus
AAAAGTATTATAATATGTAAAATTACAAATGAGTTACATCGAAGATACTCAATTATATTTTAGTTTTCATTAAGGACTTAGTAATGAGGATTATTATACTCTCCCTCCGTCCCACCTCAATTGTCCCACTTTCATTTTTCGTCCGTCCCACCTCAATTGTCCCATTACTTAAAAAAGCAACTTTTTCACACTCAACAATAAAATATTAATTTCACTCAACTTACTTTACACTCACACTCCTTGGTTATTGTGCCCAAAGTCACTGGGACAATTCAGCCGGGACGGAGGGAGTATTTATTTTGATAAATGAGAGTTTTAATTATTTAAAGTGGAAAATATGCAATATGAGTATTAAATAATAATATTACTGATTATAGCAGTTTTTTAAAATTCTGAGTTATTGAAAGTTGTAATGCAAAAGTAGATTGAAATGATTGATGGGCTCGTTTTCACTGATTGATGTGACATATATTTTTTTTAATGCTGCAGAATATGAACATGATTTGTGAAATCTTTGCATGGAAATGAATTTTTAGCAATAATTTTTGCCGCGCTCGCTACAGTAATTTGGCTACTGTAAACTAGTATATATATAGATAGACTAGTAATACACCCGTTCGTTGCACGGATGAAATTATCTATAAACAATATTAGTAAATATAAATATGTAATGATACTTCAATAAATTTATATTATAAATTAGGATCAATTAAGGGTCTGAGTGATTATTTTTTATAATTAACATAAACAAATTGGTTTCTCTATAAATGTTTAATTCAATCAAACCTTCTTGTTTTAAAAGTAATTGAATTGAACGTCTCAACTTAAGACATTATTAATTTAAGTTTAAATTTTCTATTATATCCAAATTAAAAGTGAGTATAAATATTTTATAATTCTACATTCATTTTTATTACTTTACAAAGTTAGATATAATAAGTCAAATTAATAGTTATTAATTTGTAAAATTATACTAAAAGAGTTTTATAGTATACAAAGGATATCATATAATTAAGGATGTAGTTTATGATTCTATTGACAATAAAATAATTATTATTTGTGAGGTTTAATTATGTATGGTTCTAATTTTGAATAGATTTTATTATTAGATTTGACGTTTTACTGGTTGCAAGAATTTGAAGTTATAATTTTGCCTTTTTTAATGAATTGAACTCTGTAGTTATACATATTCATTTTTTAAATACAACATTTATTTAAATTTATTTCTTTTTATACAAAAGGCACACACCCCAATAATTTTTACTGTAAAATTTCATCCCACTTTTTTCTTTTTTCTTTTTCTCGTTTTTCGCTACCATTTTTTTAATTTGATGTTCCCTAAAGGCATATTACAAATCTGCCCCTACTCTAGGTGAATGTCCTTTTTGGTGTGGTAATTTCATTTTATTTTTTAGACAATTGTATATTATGAAGTGAATAAAATTCAAACTCAAGCTAATAAATAAAGTGCTAATTGATTCAAGATAAAATTGTTTTTTGTGCTTTATCATTGTGAAAACATAATTGTTGCTAAAGATTTTAATAATATTAATGAAATTAAATGTTTGATGTAATATTTATAAGTAAGAATATTAAATTACAAATTTTAAACTTGCATGTACAACTACATCTATAGCCTGCCTACATTAAATCTAAAAGAAATTGCAAAGCAGTCACTTTCTCAAAAATTCCACAACTTTCTACCTTTTATTACTACACGCAATTGTCTTTGATGTGTATTGAATTCTCACCACCCACTCAATCATCATTTATTACAATAAGTAAATAAATGTATCTGACACAATCCAACACTCTTTTTCTTTAAGCACTTGACAAATACTCCCTCCGTCCCATGCGAATTGTCATGTTTCTTTTCGGCACGAAAATTAAGAGTTGTGAGTGTAGAATGAGTTAGTGGGATTAATATTTTATTATTGGGTATGAAAAAGTTACCATTTTTGGAAAGGTGACAATTTGGTTGGGACGCCTAATTTGGTAAGTGTGACAATTGTAGTGGGACGGAGGGAGTACTAATTTATGTACACTACCTCCACTTGTGCTTCTTCATCTCCCTTGTGGTTGCTTAAATAAAACGCTTCTCTCTCATTTGCAAAATTCCAACTCACTGATGGCTCCCTTTCTTCATCATTTGCTTAAACCAAACAATTCCTCAATCCGTTACAAAGTTAACCCTATGTTTCCCTTAATGTGCTATGTTTCTTCATCTCGATCTTTTATTCCTTCAAAATAAAAGTGATCGCTGATTCCTTCAAAATAAAAGTGATCGCTGCCTTTTTTAATCGATATTGAGTTGTGTTGTCACCATCATGCAAGCAAGCGATTGATTGGCCACAAGATGGTCAGCAAATCTAAGCTCATCTTCTCCCTCCAAAGTAAGTTATTCTACAACTCTACTATGGAATTTCTGTTTTTGCTTTTATAGGAGTTACACACCCTGACTATTTTAATCGCTTGAAATCGTTCGAATCCATGTAATATAACACATTTAAACAAAGGTCATTTATTATTTCCCCTTAAAAGAGGAGTTTGAGGTAATTTATTTTAGAGTCTGTTTCTTCTCTTTAATGAATCATCTTGTTCTAAATCCTTCTTATAAGTTATGGAGCTTTAAAAATTTGCTAGGATCTATATTTTACTGTGCATTATATAATTCGATTTCATAGTACACTGTAACTTGTAAATGATATTATTTTCTTGCTATATGGAGATCTTTTTTAAGTAAATCAGGTATGGAGATAAAACAATAAAAATAATCAAATTTAATCTTTCAAAATCTTTTCTATTTCTTAACTATTCATATGATCTCTTAAAATTCCTATAGTATATTAATAGATTCCCCAACTCAAGCTAAGTAATTTATTTATCTCGTAGCAACCTAAGCCAATTAATTATTTCATTTTTGCAAATATATAAACTTCTCTCAAGATTGTTTTTGTCCTAACAAATTATATATAATTTTTTTATTTCTATGTACAAAGTTTTTTTTCAATTTACTTGCATGTTCCTTTTTAGACTATTACGAAGCATTTAAATGGCAAAACTTCTAACCTAGGACAATCTTTTTTTGTTGCTAACAATGTTTCGACTCAATTTTTTTGCTAGTATGCATATTGGGGAAAAAAAAAAAAAAGGAAGTACGTGAAATAAAAGAAAAAATTTAAGACAAAATATGATTCAGTTTCATATAATACATAGAGTTTGTATATATATACACATTTTATATTAGAGTACCTCCTTATATATCCTCTTGATTTGTGTTTGAACTACAGGTGCTAAAATTATGAAGAAACTTTTAGCGAACTGATTCTGCAAGGGAAGGAAAACACAACCAATCCTACGTTAATATAATTTTTCAGCCAAATATAAGAGGAAGGTACCAAACGACAATGAAAATAAAATAGAAATACCTTGCTCTGGATAAATATGGAGCAGATGATGGACTGATGATATTTATGAAATGTTGAATGTGCAATTTCAAATTTGAATGTATTCAAAATTCAAAAACAGCCGCTTAAAATGAATGATATTTGACCATTAAAAAAAATTGATGACGTGGACAAATTTATAGCACATCATGTGCATGGTTTTTGCTGGATTTGGGCGGCATTTTTCCCGGTTGTGCTACAGTTACTCACTGCTTTCATTTAGTATATTAGATAGATGTGATTTCAATGAATTTAATTAGTTTTCTGTTACAAGAAAAAAAAAATCAATCTTATATTTTCATAGTTTAGTATAGATAATATATCTATTTAATTCAATATTTTGATAGTTCGCATTGAATTTGAAAAAGATATATAGAATATATATTTGAATATTCAATATTATTTAATGAATAAATTTTTTAATAAAAAATTTTAAATTGACTATTTTCTTTCTATTCTGTAAAAAAATTCGGGGTGTGTAAGTTATAAATACATAAAAATTACACTGATATATCAAAATAATAATATTATCAATTCAGCACCTAAAACATAATTTAACTAATAATCTGTAACTTATAAAACAGATTCTCAATTTGTCTCTGAATATTAAAAATCTGCAATCTACAATCCGGAAAAATTATCCATTTTAGATCTCAATATTAAATTCTAAATTAAGAATCTTAAAATATTTTCAGTTTTGTATTAAAAACTCGTTTTTTACAACATTAACAACTAAACGATCAAATTCTAAATTAAGAATTTTAAGATATTTTTGAGTTTTGTATTAAAAACTCGTTTTTTAAAACATAACAACTAAACTACCTTTTATATTTGATAACATTGTGTTTTCAATCTAATCCCATAATTCATGTTTGTTTCTACTTATACACTATTTCAAATATATTGACAAATTTATTAATATTTTTCTTTACTTGACGTAATATTTATAAATAAAAAAAAACGTTTAATATCATTTTGTGATCGATTCGAATCTATTGCTTCGTGAACAGTGATTGAAATGTTTTAAATAGCGTGGAATTGGTAGTTATAGATTTATTAAGTATATCCTATTCAACATCGATGAATTATTTTATTCAATATAAAACTACCAAATTAAGCAATTCAAAACAAGGAAGTCGCTCAAATATCCACGAACAATATTAATTAATTAAAAAATTTATAATTAGTGTAGTGTCCCGTATTGGTTGATACTTGATAATACTTAGTTTTATAATTTGAAGAGATGATTGATAATTTAGCAATTTGATACAAGTAGTCCTCTACTCGGGTGTAATGTTGGACTTTGCATGTGGCTAAAAAGTTATATATTCGAATTTTTATGTGAATTTATATTAATGCATAACTATTAAATAAAAAAATGTTAGGATATTTATTAGTAATTTCCTTTTGTTATTATGTTTTGGTGGGTCAAAGTATATTAAAGTCATCTTAGTTTGTCTCTAGATAATTTTAGTATAGTCGAAAAATGTAAAATCCTGTATAGGATCAATATCGAGTTGTAAGCTAGAACTAATCTTAAGACCGGACTGGTCAATCAGTCTGGAATGCGCAAAAGACTCAACAGACAAAAATTCGAGCCGAACCTGCAAGTCTGGAATAAATGAGTCTGGCTGATAAAGTTTGGACCAAGTATGGATCCAGCAAGTATGGTCCAAATCAGTATATCAAACCTACCAACATAGGGACCAAGCATTCACTGATGGATGACGTCACTAGCAGGGAGTTGCAAGTATGGCGCCACCAGCACGAATATCCAAATCCAAGTCCCAACGCAGAGAGATAAAGAGGATTATTTGAGGAACACATTGAAGAGTATAGACTTTAAGGATTGAAGATTCTTTAAAGTCTGCAAGCACGAAACACCAAGTTTCGTTACTTAGGACCACCAATCCGAGATTCCTCAACTGACAAATACTGTAATTCTGACACAAAGACGAACAGTCGCTGTCACTATTAGAAAATGGCAGAGCAGGTACCGAACATCTGGAAAAGCATCACCTACCCGCCTAATGTAGCAGCCAACAGAGACATTCGATTGGACATGCATCTTCCAATTTGTCTCTAACGGACATTTATTTCAAACCTTCTACCTCACGACTATAAATACTGGAGGTTTCAACAGAAGAAGGTTACCCAACTAATTTTGAGCAACGACTTAAAAAATCACGACGAACTATCTAAGCTTACTACTTACCATTCGAGGCGTTTAAGCTTTTCTGTGTGTCACTTTAGTGAACACGAGACTCAGAACCTTTGAGTTCTTGAGTTATTTCTTGGTAATCTTTCTCTCCAAGAAAAATTACAACAGTCAAGTATGTCTTGTACTCTGACTCTTGCGGGCAATTTGCTGTTAAGAAGACAGTTTCGGGGAAACTATAAACACTCTATTCGAGCGACGAGGAGGTTGCGTGGTGTGCCCACACTCCAAGGAGCTGCGAAACATAGAACGAGCAAGGACCAGATGATTGCGCTTGTGGACTGAAGGACGAGGCATTCTTCAGTAAGCAATAGATCATAGGAGCACCTGTAAAGTTTTAAGCTTAGTGATTAACATACCGTGAGTCTGAAGAGTGGACATAGGATATGGTCCGAACCACTATAAATTTTTGTCATTACTGCTTTATTACATATTCTCAGCTTACCTTCATTTAAAACTCAACACTCAAGTGTTGTAATATACTTTGAATACTGACTTTAAGCATACTTGATCTTAAGTACCTGAACCAAAGATTTGAGAAACCAAGCTGACATGTCACTCTCTGCTTGGATAAGTGCAAACATATCGAGCAAACATATCGAACAAACAAATTTATTTTCCGTTATGCATATTATTTTTACTCTAATAAATCGGGACCAACAAAAATATTTATATAGAAATTATAATATAAGTTCTATAAGTCAATTCTTCAATATGATGGACTAACATCTTGGGGCCACAATAAACTATCGAAATTATACAATATGGTTAGTTAACTATTAATGCCATTTATATACGATTTATCAAATTAGTATTCAAAAGTGCAAATGAGCAATTATAGAATATGAATTACTCCCTCTGTCCCATGAAATTAGTCCTGTTTTCCTTTTTCGTCTGTCCCAAACATTAGTCTTCTTTCCTAAAATGGAAAATTAATACACACTCACTAATAAAATATTAATTTCCTCTATCTTTACTCGCATTGGTATCTGTGCCGGAATGAAACAAGACTAATGTTATGGGACGGTGGGAGTAATATTTTTGTCTCTTGCATTTCCAAATTATTTATTTATTTTACTAAATTGCTCCTAGAATTTGAGTTATTTCTACATAAATTTTTTAATGGATTCTCCCTTTTACCTTCGAGCAAAATATATTACATAGAAACGAATCTTTTAGCAATTAAAACCGATAATAAAGCTTTCTCAGTTTTTCCATAAAGTCTAAAGGAGTTGACACTTTAATGAACTGCTCTTGACTTAGACTTATTTACACCTATCAATTATTTGGTGCCATCATTGAAATTTAGTAACTTATTTTCCAAGACGCAATATTTGAATATTTCTAACTAAAAATATTTGATTTGCTATCCTTCTTAAAAGATAAACATTTTACAATGCAAGTTATTTTATATAGGGTGATTAATGGTGTTGTATTTTTACCTTAATAAAGCATGTGAATTTTGTTTGAAACGATATCGATGGGACAAGGGTGACCATTCGTGTCGGACTTTATCGTGTTTGTGTCGGGTTTGTGTCATAATTTTCGTGTCGATTTTATATCGGGTTATTGTACCGTATACAAGATTTTTAGCTCTAAGTGTAGTGCTAACAATTTGCGTATCTTTTATCATTATCGTGTTTTGGGTTGGATTCGTGTTGGGTCGGGTTCGTGTCATTATTATTATGTCGGGTTATCGTGGAGTGAAATTAGGAATTTATGTTTACTCTAATATAGGGGTGGCAATTTTTGACACGACACGATAACCCGATATGAACCCGCACAATAATAATGGGTTAGTGTTGAGCCTCAATGGGTTCGTGTCATTATCGTGTCGACCCAATAAAAACACGAAATTTTCGTGTCGTGTTCGTGTTGTGTTCGTGTCGTGTTCGTGTTATCTGATAATGTATCGTGTTTCGTGTCGTGTTATCAGATAATATATCGTGTTTCGTGTCGTATTCGTGTCGTGTTCGTGTTCGTGTTTGTATTACCCACTAAGAAATTAATAAATAATATATTTAATTATTTTATTATTATTATTACTACTATTTTTTCATTTAATCAACCTAATTTAACAATTTTCACAGGTCAATATCGTGTACGTGTCGTGTTTGTATCAATATCGTGTTATCAGATCGGGTTCTTAACAAGTCAATATCGTGTTCGTATTTGAGGCTTAATGGGTTGTATCGTGTTCGTGTCGAGCATATCTTTAACAGATCGTGTTCGTGTCGGACCTTAATGGGTCGTGTCACTATCATGTCGATACGATAACGACCCAACACACACGAATTGCCACCCCTACTCTAATATCTTCCTTATGAAGGAATCCCTAGCAATTTATAAACTATACAAAGTGTAATATTTATTATTGGAGTATTATATATGGAGTGTCTCTTTGAAAATATTTCATGTGTAAAGATGTCTGAATGAAAAGTTTTGGAATTGATTCTCTCTTCCTTATTTTGTACTTTAAAAAAAAGGTATTATGCATGAACTCACTTGATGATGCATGATTTTTGTTTTGGAATATTAATACATATATGGGTCTATTCTATACACATATTTTCGATATAAATGCAATTAATCTTGTGCTTTTGTCTTTTAAATAAACGATTTCATTTGGCTGTATTAGAATATCAAGTGAGAATTCGCAAAACTAGCAAAATTTAATACATTTTTGGGCCACATGAAAACAAAGCCCAAACACAAATTTGAGATAATGTAGAATAGGGCTCACCAGAAAACTCTTTGGGTCTATTTAGAATACCAACTAGAGATGTGCATAGTTTGATTAATCAGTCGAATCACATTAATTTGAGTGGTTTAGCTAATTGAATAAAACAATTTGGTTAATCGACTTGAAAAACTTCAAATTGGATGTTATAAACTCATCTCAATTTTAGTTAAAAATACAAAATTTTGAATTGGAATCAATTTAAAATTGATTTGAAAGTCAAAATTTTTGACATTTATGTCAAATCTAGTAGTTAAATTCAATTTTTAACTAATTTAATAGAAAAATGTGCATGAATGTGAATAAATTTTGATATAAAACAATTTGGGTCGCACAAAAATTTTCGAACGAATTTAATTTTTTTTCGGCCGCACTGGTAAATTTTAGAATTATTTAGACATAATTTTTTGAATTTATTTTTAAAATTACGGGGCAGTCCGAGTGCCACCTGAGTGCGTCAGTCTCACCCAGATGACACTCGGTAATTTTTTTAAACGCATAGCCAGAGGTAGACTTTTTTTCGTCTCGGTCTGCCTGGAAATCCAAATCCGTATAACCCACAGGGCACAACTCCTTACACTGATAGACGAGACAATAGTCTCTAGTCCTTTTCAAGTATTTGTGTATGTGCTTTACTGCGGTCTAACACGCCTGTCCAGGATTAGACTGATATCTTGCTACCATGCCTACAGCAAAGCAGATATCTGGCCTCGTACATAGCATTGCATACATGTGGCTCCCCACGGCCGATGCATGCTGAAATGGTAACAGACCTTTCTTGGCAGTTTGCATGCTGAAACGGGCAATCACAGTATCCACATATGACGCTTGAGATAAGGTCAGCATCCTCTTATTGCACTCCCGCAATACTTTAACCCCTAGGATGTATCCTGCCTCCTCAAGGTCCTTCATATGAAACTGTTCGGATAACCACCCCTTTATGCCCGATAATACTTCCACATTGTCGCCAAATAGGAGAATATCATCTACATAAAGTGCAAGGAACACCACGCTTCTGCTGACACATAGACGGTACACGCAACTCTCGTTTGAGCATTGTGAAAATCCATATGACTTAATCACTTCATCAGGACATAGATTCCATGACCGTGAAGCTTGCTTAAGTCCATACAGTGACTTCTTGAACTTCCAAACCAAATGTTCTTTGCCCTTCTTCACATAACCTTCTGGCTGTTGCATATAGATGTCCCTACCTTCTTCCAGTTACCCGTTTAGAAACGCAGTTTTGACATCCATCTGCCAGATCTCCAGGTCCATATGTGCTGCTATGGCTAAGAGTATTTGAATGGACTTAAGCATGGCTACCGGTGAGAAGGTCTCGTCATAGTCTACACTTTCTTTCTGACTATAATCCTTCACCACCAGTCTTGCTTTGAAAGCTGTAATTTCACCATTCGCTCCTTTCTTTCTTTTGTATACCCATTTGCATCCTATGGCTCAATAGCCATCTGGCAAATCAGTTTTCTGGTATACATCCATAGCCGTAATGGATTCTATTTCTGAATCTATGGCGATCAGCCATTTGTCCGCATCTTTATCAGATACCGCCTCATCGTATGTCCAAGGATCGGTATCATCTAGTCCACTTTCCGAGATCAAGTCTGAAGACTCTCCCACGAACATGTACCTTTCAGGTTGGTGGACAACCCTCCCACTGCGACGAGGTATCTGAGCCGTGTCAGTAGTTGGCACTACACTGGGCTTTCCTGATGGAATCGCTTCCTTATCCCCAAGATCGTGGAGGATAATTTCACTCTTGCACCTGTGGTTTCTTACATATTCGTCCTCCAAGAATCTTGCGTTGGTACTGACAACCACTTTCTGATTCTCAGGACAATAAAAGTAACCACCTTTCGTTTGCCTGGAATATCCTACAAACAACATCAGCTTACCCTACTTTCTAACTTATCAGGTTCCTTTGTCAGCACATATGCTGGACAACCCCAAACCCTCACTCTGTTCAAACTTGGCTTTCGCCCATACAAGAGTTCCAGAGGCGTTTTAGGAATTAATTTAGAGGTACAAGGTTAAGCAAATAGGCCGCTGTCTCCAAGGAATATCCCCAAAATGAAATCGGCAAGCTTGCATAACTCATCATTGACCTGACCATTTCCAAAAGAGTCATATTTCTTCTTTCCGCTACACTATTTTGTTGAGGGGTTCCTGGTGCTGTCCACTGGGATGTAATCCCGTTATCTGACAGGTACTGCAAGAAGTCGTTACTGAGGTATTCTCCACCACGATCCGATCGTATTGTTTTGATAGTCTTGCCCAACTTCTTTTCTACCTCAGTCCTAAACTCTTTGAATTTCTCAAAGCATTTAGACTTGTAACGAAGCAGATAGACATATCAAAATCTTGAGTAATCGTCAAGGAATGTGGCGAAGTACTCATAACCTCCATGAGCTTGCGTGGACATTGGTCCACATAAGTCAGAGTGGATCAATTCTAACACATCCTCTGCTCGAGACTGACTTGCCTTAAAAGGCCTGGTCGTCATCTTTTCCTCTATACAGGATTCACAGATTTGATGCGGTACCACTTGAAAAGAATCCAAGAGCCCATCGCATGCTAATCTTTTAATCCTCTTTAGATTGATGTGACCTAGTCTCAAGTGCCAGAGATATGTTTGATCCTCATCGGAAGAAAACTTTCTATTTAAATGATTATTATTATTGGATGAGTCTGCAACATTCACAGAATATTTATGCATACAATCAATGATATAGAGAGAGTCAATCAGTTTGCCACGTCAGATAACACTGTTATTCCCAATGATAGAAACTCTACTATAAAAAATAACTGAATATCCATCACTAAATAACTTGGAAACTGAAATTAAATTCTGCCAAAAAATCGGCACATATAAAACAACTCTCAAAATCAAAATATTGTTTTCAAAGCATAAAGTAAAATCTCAAATGGCTACTGTTGAGACTCGCTCTCCGCTGCCCATTGAGATGGTAATCTCGTCATGCATCAGCTGCCTTGTCGGCCGAACCCCTGCAAAGTATAACAAACATTATCAGTAGCTCCAGTATCCACTACCCAAGAATGGGTAGAAATTAATTCTAAACACGTTTCCGTTATAAACGCACATGACATACCTTGTCTACTCGTGCTAGGCACTAGAAAATCTACTTCACTTTGCTTGCGTTTGCATGGCCTGGTGATAGCTTTTGCTAGATCAACTTCATCTAATCTTTCAAGCATTTCCTTTGCTTCAACAACTGCCTTGTCAAGAGCTGACAAAGTTGGAGCAAACTCAAATGCTATCATGTCAGATTCCTCTTGCAACAGGGCCCTGAGTAACTCATGAAGAGGAAACTCGTGCCTGGCACCGAGAGATTTGATGAAATCATCATAAGAATCAGATAGAGAGTGCAGGACAATGTTTATTTCTCCCCGCTTAATGATTCGTCCACCTCTCTTTCTGTACTTCTTCATGATTTTCATCATACTGATGAAGTGCATAGCCAACGAACTCCCCTCAGTCATTTTCTTGCAAACCAGGTCTTTCACAAGATCATAACTGATAGTTCGTCTCACCTTCCCATATACTTTCACAAGGTCCCTCTATATCTCAACAACAGTTTGATATTTTCTGTACTTGGGCCTTAATTCTCTAGATAGATTGCTCATGATGAGATAGTGGGCAAACTCATCAGAAGCTTTTCATCTTTCATAAAATTCTTGCTCATAACCAGAACAATTCCAATACTGAGGAGATAATGGGTCCATGTAAAGCACATAGACATGTTTTGCAGTACAGAGTATTTCCATCAGACAAAATTTCCACTTAGGAAAATTCGGACCGGTTAAAGGGCTCGATGTTAAGAGGTTAACAATATGAGCAGTAAACATGTCTGAAAACAATAAATTAAAGCAGAAATTAAAACATAGTCGCAAACAACTGAAATAATTAAATATTGAAACCTTATGATAAAACAATATTAATGTTTCCTCCAATTTTCCTAAGTATTACTATTGCAAGCCACACAGACGTTTACAACAAAACACTTAACAAGACTGCATCTTTCAATTCCAGTCCTTTAATTCCAATCCATGCCCGGGTTCCTTAGACAAATGGAATTAATAATTGGAGACTAACTTAAGACCATATTATCCTACCGAGCAGGGACATCACAAATGAGTTATACTCTGGACAATATCTAAGCTAGTGACAAGTTAGTGTTTTTACCAACTTATCTAGTTGTTCTTTGACTGATTGAGTGATGTTCAAACTGTTTTTAGTATCTTTTTTGTGCATGGATTGACTTTTGTGCTCGTAATATCGTGTTTGGTGAATCATGCAGGTTTTTAGTCAAAAATAGGGAAGAATAAAAAAATTGCTCGAAGTTCCAGGTCTACGTCGATCAACGCCAGGGCACGTTGGTCGACGAAGACATCTGGGTGGAGCGATCGACAAGAGGAAGGAGAGATCGACGGAAGCTGCGGAAACAAAGCTCACGTCGATTGACGCAAGGTGTGCGTTGATCGATGAGGGTGTTTCAAGAGCGTCGATCGATGCAGATCTCCAATGATCGACGCGATAGCGGGATTTCCTAATCTGAACCTGATTTGAAGATAGAGACATATCTAATCCTAGATGCTGTTTGATACATCTTTCATTATTATAAATAGCCATCTAAAATTCGAATTTAAGTGTGGAAATTAGTAGAGCAATTAAGAGATTTTTAGTTGAAGAATTTAGAAGATTTCCAAGAGTTATAGAGTTTATGTTTGAAGACAGAATTTTGTGGGAAGACATTCAGACCCAAGTTCTTATGCAATTCAGGTTTTATTTTTCTATGATGAATATTACTATGAATATGTGTAACTAACTTCCTTCTCAGATTCTAGGGTTTCGAACTATCAATGTATGCATGTTTGATTAATTGAATTATTTTCCCTTTCCCTTCGTAGTTTGTGAAATCTGTGTTTATTCATAATCTTGAGTTTGTTGGCCACATCTTAGGATTAATTAGTTGATTACTTGAGACGTAACTGTAATGGTTTTCAATGGAAAGAGATTTTCACAATATAATTTGATTTCTTGTCGTAACTGAAGGAGATAAGTTGTAGGAATAGATCCGTAGAATTATGGAGTTAATTAGTTCATCTTGAGACCGAGCGGAGATAGGTAATTAATTAATCTACTTTATGAATTATCCGACAAAGAAGTTCATAATACTTTTTCTGATGTTTCACTACGAAGAGGAATTAAATTGGGAATTAATCAATTTATTCATACATGTCATACTTGATAGATAGATATCCCTGGAATCTGTACTTTTCATAATCGTTTCGTCAAAAGTACTTTAATTTCTTGTTCAATCTAAATTTGCAAGTATTACGATTTTTGAAACAACAAAACCCAAAATTTGATTTTTCCTAACCAGTATTTTGAGAACTTCTGATTTAGTACTTAAGGTTTTTCGTTACTTCTTTCCCCTGGGATTCGATAATTTTATTTGCCACTATATTATTAGCTTTTCTAAGTCACTGTTAAATAATTTTAGTGATCAAATTTTGGCGCTGTTGTCGGGGATTGAATAGAAATAATTTTACTATTAATTCTGTAATCAAAGTACTGATTTAGGCTGTAATTTTCGTACTTTTCTTTGAATTTTTGTACTTTCGTTGTTCACGTTGATCGACGCGACACCCATGTCGATCGATGCAGTTATCACGTCCACGTCGACCGATGCTAATAGCCGTCGATCGACGCCATAGTGTTTTCAGAATTTCAGCTTTTCAAATTTAGTTCGTTTTGTTTTATTTTCAGTCTTACCTCACTACCTCCTTTGTTGTACAGGTAGTGCACGAGTACGAGAGCTAAAGAAAAGGACCCGCTCTATTACTACCCGGATATTGAAGCCACTTGCAGAAAGATCCGAAGGAATAAGCGTGCTCAGGAAAGCTCGAGTAATCAAGCGATGGACGATGACGTACCACCGCCAATTGTTCAACCACCTCCATCAATGCTAACTGCAGAGGAGCAAGTTGTGCTTCTCTAAGAAGTCCAAGACACGAGGGCACAACTCCAACAGCTAAATCTGGAAAGAGACCTCGAGAGGAACAATCAGAACAACACTTAATGGTGGTCCTCAAGTCGAACTCGGCCTGTGAAAGCGGTCGAGAAAGTGGTGGAGAAAATTGCCGAACAACCTGATTTGGCAACCGAGTTGAAAAAACTAAAGGAAGAGTTCGCTACACTGAAGCAAGAGAAAACAGTTGCTGCAGTAGAGACAGTGCAAACTCCACCTGAGGGGGATGGTGCCGAGGTAAACTTCATCCAAAGGGGTGGTTATCAAAATAACTACCGAGGAGGATATCAGCAACACAATCAACAGCATAACCAGCCCTATACTTATAATCATGCGAGGAATCACCCTGGATTTTCCTACGCGAACCCTCAAGCCGCAGAGCAGCCACCACCGAGATATGCCGTACAAGATGGAGCAGTAGTGGAGAAGAAGAAGCCTAATCTCGAGGAGATTCTGGCCAAATTCATGCAAGGCTCCACTAATAAGGTAGCCAAGGTGGAGCAAGAAATCTCGGGCGTGAACACTAAGGTTGATCAGGTGCAGAAGCATGTGCAGATTATAGAAAACCAGGCCAGCCAGATTGTCGATGCCCTCAGAGCTCAACACAAGCCGGGACAACTCCCGAGCAACACTCAGGTCAACCCCAAGAATCAAAATCAGAGGAACCAAGTGAATGCCATAACTCTGAGAGGAGGAAAGTCGTATGAAGGGCCAAAGCAGGCAGGGAAAGAAGCCGAGCAGGACGAAGAAGTCATCGCAGACGCATCTCCGTCGATCGACGCAGCATCTCCGTCGATCGACACAACACCGAAGGCCACGTCGACCAACGTGGATCCACGTCGATCGACGTCCGCCCTAATTCTGCCATTAAAGAAACCTTCTCTGCCATATCCGCAGCGGTTTGCCAAAACAAAGATGAACGAGAGGTATGCACGCTTCTTGGAAACTATGAAGAAAGTGCATATCAACATTCCATTGGCCGAAGCCCTGCAGGAGATGCCCGGATATATCAAGTTTCTGAAAGACATGGTTTCTCAGAAAAGACCCTTCTTGGAGCATGAGACGGTCAACCTGTTCGAAGAATGCAGCGCCCTAATTCAAAAGAAGATGCCAATCAAAAGGGGGGACCCGGGCTCCTTCACAATCTCTTGCATCATCGGAGGGGAGACCTTCGGGGAAGTTCTCTGCGATTCAAGTGCATCAATCAACCAGATGCCGCTGTCAATTTTCAAGCGGTTGAAGATCGGAAACATTAAGCCCACGACAATCTCACTTCATATGGCTGACCGATCGGTGTCTTGCCCGCGAGGCATCGTGGAAGATGTGCTGGTGAAGGTTAAAGATTTCATCATTCCAGCTGATTTCGTGGTGCTCGACATGGAAAAAGATCAGAATATTCCTCTGATCCTTGGAAGACCATTTTTTAAGACCGGAGGGGCATTGATCGACATTCGAGACGGCAAACTGACACTCCGGGTGAACAACGAGTCAGTCACATTTTTGATCTATAAAGCAATGCAGAAGCACAACGATGGAAGCTACCAGGAGGAATGCCACATGATCGATTGCTTCAAACCGGTAATGTCTTCTCCCTTCGCTTCCCTCAAAAGCGAGCCAGACTTTCTGGAGAACTGCCTGCGACACTCGCTGTTCTCGTCATCTGGTCATGGAACTGGATGTGCTCGAGGAGATAACTTGGGAAAAAGAAACCAAAAGAGAACGACTACCTAGCCGTTACTACCAGAACAAACCAGAAAAAGATAGAGGAAAGCACACGTCGATCGATGCCACCTGCTCGTCGATTGACGCCGCCGCAAAGTCTATGTCGATCGATGTAACACCTTTGTCGATAGACGCAGACCTGGGAAAGCCATCATCCAGCTCTGATCCACCAATTCTGGAACTCAAGACGCTTCCGGCACATCTCAGGTACGCATTTCTGGCTTCTAATGACACTTACCCTGTTATTGTTTCTGCCCATCTTACACATGGGGAGTTAGATAAGCTACTGCGAGTTCTATGGAAATACAAGTCCGCCATCGGATGGACTTTGGGGGATATCAAGGGGATCAGCCCTTCGCTTTGCATGCATAAGATCATCCTTGAAGAGGACGCCACACCGAAGAGACAAGCACAGCGACGACTGAATCCCATCATGCAAGAAGCCGTAAAGAAGGAGGTTCTCAAACTCCTAGACCATGGCTTGATATATCCAATTTCCGACAGCAAGTAGGTGAGCCCTACACAAGTAGTAGCTAAGAAAGGGGGGATGCAGATAGTGAAGAATGATGATGGAGAGGAAGTTGCGACAAGACCAATCACGGGATGACAATTTTGCATTGACTACCGAGCCTTAAACAACGCCACGTGCAAGGATCACTTTCCTCTTCCTTTGATTGATCAAATGCTTGATAGATTATCCGGTTACCCTTTTTATTGCTTTCTTGATGGTTACTCAAGGTACAATCAGATAGCTGTGGCGCCAGAAGACCATCACAAGATTGCATTCACCTGTCCATACGGAGTGTTCGCCTACCGACGGATGCCCTTAGGATTATGCAATGCACCGGCAACTTTCCAGAGATGCATGATGGCAATCTTCCACGACTTGATCGAAGATGTCATGGAGGTATTTATGGATGATTTCTCAGTTTTTGGTAGCTCATTTGATATTTGTTTGCAGAATCTAGCTACTGTACTTGAGAGATGCACCGAGACAAACCTATGCCTCAATTGGGAGAAATGTCACTTCATGGTGCGAGAGGGAATTGTGTTGGGACATCGAGTATCAGCTGAAGGACTAGAAGTAGACCGAGCCAAAGTGATAGCCATTGAAAAGATGCCACCACCAACAAGTATAGGAGGTTCATCAAAGACTTCTCAAAGGTATCTCGGCCCTTGTGCAACCTGCTGGAGAAGGATGTTTCCTTCATTTTTTATGACAAGTGCTTGAAGGCCTTTGAGAGACTGAAAGAGGTACTAGTGACTACGCCGGTCTTGTCCTCGCCAGATTGGGATGAGCCATTCACATTGATGTGCGACACCGGTGACTACGCTGTTGGGGCAGTCTTGGGGCAATTGAAAGGAAGACTCTTCCATGTGATTCACTACGCCAGCAAGAGCATGAATCTGACTCAATGCAACTACACCACTACGAAAAAGGAAATGCTCGCGGTTGTGTATGCTTTTGACAAGTTCCGGTCTTATCTGATAGGTTTGAAGACGATTGTCTACATTGACCATGCAACCATCAGATATCTGTTCGCGAAGCAAGATGCCAAGCCTAGATTGATCCGGTAGATATTGTTGCTGCAAGAGTTTGATTTGGAGACCAAGGACAGAAAAGGGAGCGAGAATGTGATCGCCGACCACTTGTCAAGACTCGAGCAACTAGTTGAAGGGGATGATCAGCAGATGAGGATCCGAGAGACGTTCCCCGACAAATAATCTATGCTCTTAGGGATTTGAAAGAGACTTATGAGTCCAAAACACCTTGGTATGCGGATTTCGCCAACTACTTGGTCAGCGGCGTACTTCCTCCGAACTCTTCTCCATATGTGAAGAAGAAGTTTCTGCACGACATCAGATTCTATTATTGGGAATATCCATACCTTTGGCGTAGATGTGCTGATGGAGTCATTCGCCGTTGTGTGCCCTAGTCTGAGTGGCAACAAATATTCGAAGCCTGCCATTCATCTCCTAGTGGCGGTCATCATTCAGCCAACTGGACAACATTCAAAATTCTTGCAAGCGGATTTTATTGGCCTTCAATCCACGAGATCTACCGTGGGTGGATTATGAGCTGTGATCGCTGCCAGAGGACCGACAACGTCTCGCGGAGGGATGAGATGCCACACACTCCGGTTATTGAAGTCGAAATCTTTGATGTTTGGGGGATCGACTTCATGGGACCTTTTCCGCCATCCCAAGGGTTCTCATATATTCTACTGGCAGTGGACTACGTGTCACGATGGGTCGAAGTTGTTCCAACAGTCACCAACGACTCCAAAGTCGTCATCAAGTTCCTGCAAAAGCTCATAATGAGATTTGGGACGCCAAGAGCCTTTGTGAGCGATGGGGGATCCCATTTTTGCAACAAATGACTTGCTTCTCTTCTTGTGAGGTACGGAGTCAAGCACCGCATCACCATCCCATATCACCCTCAAGGGAATGGGCTGACGGAGTTGTCCAACCGATAAATCAAGCAAATCTTGGAGAAGACGGTGAAGCAAAGAAAGGATTGGGCGGCAATACTTGATGAGGCATTATGGGCATACCGCACTGCCTACAAAATGCCCATTGGGACGTCACCATATCAGCTGATTTTTGGGAAGTCCTGTCACCTGCCCGTTGCGATGGAGCACAAGGCTTGGAGAGCAGTGAAAGAATTGAATCTGGATTGGAAGACGGCTGCAGAAGAGCAAGCCATGGCATTGAACGAGCTGGAAGACTTTAGGGATGAAGCAGAACAATGTCATTTACAAAACACGAGCAAAGAGGTTTCACGACAAGGGGATTCACTCACATGTGTTTCAGTCAGGTGACAAAGTCCTCTTCAAATCCCGTATTCGCTTCATGCCCGGGAAATTATAGTCAAAGTGGGCCGGACCATACACCCTAATCTGTTAATTTCTGAACGGTGTAGTCGAACTGGCTGGCCAAGATGGGAAGAACTTCAAAGTGAACGGGCAGAACCTTAAACCATACTACACCCCACTTCAAATCGGAGCGGTGGAGAAGTACTACTTGAATCGCCCATGAAAGTACAGGCATTGTCGAGCTAGCGACATGAAACCAAGCACTGGTTGGGAGGTAACCCAACAGTTTACTGCTTTCTTTACTTTTGTTATTTTAATTCAGTCTAGTTGAGTCATTAGGATTTGGTATTTTTAGTAAATTTTTCGAATTTTTTGTTTTGAGTCCAGTGTTCTGTCGAGGCCACGTCGATCGCTGCCATTTGGCATCGATCGACGTGTGTTTCTTGGCCACATTGATCAACATCATTCTGCATCGATCGACGAGAGTTTTTTGTCCAAGTCAATCGATGGGAGGCCCTCATCGATCGATGCGAGCTTTTCTGAGGCACGACAGAGACGGGTTTTAAATCTATTTCCCCTCATTTTTTCTCACAACACACAAACGCACGCCTCTCTCTCTCTCTCTCAAACACCCACCTCGAAAGTTTTCTCCAAAAACTCGCATCTACAATCAAAGGTATGTATCCTAGACACCTCCTCTTCGATTACTTCATGTGTTTTGAATGATTTGAGCATGATTTTGATGAAAATTGAACTTTGGAGCCCTAGTCTCAATTTTTGCCTTTTTGTCGATTTTGTTGCAACTCATCATGATTCGATATGGGTAATTGTTCTAGTCGATATACTTGCTTTTGGTGAATGTGTAGCTTTGGATTTGATTGAATATAACTTTTGCTTGTTTGGGGATAATTTCGATTAGGGGGATGATTTTCTATTCCTGCCATTTTTGGGTGAAATTCTTTCAATTAAGGATGGAATATGCTAGGATGGAGTATGAATTGCATGAATGTCGAACCAATTTTGCTTGGGTAGATGCATTTTGTGGATAATTGTGCATTTTTGTTGTAGTAATGTTTGGGAATTTTTGTGAAGTACCGTGATGAGTATTGACATTTTTCCTACTACCCTTGCATTCATTATGGACTTTCGACCCACCTTTGCTAATCGGGCTGCAGAGAAATGCTACAGAAAATTCACAAGCTCAGAGTTCACAGTCCGGCAGGCACTTTACCCATGCCCTGAGACGATGAACAGGCTGGGGATTCGAGCTGATGTGGAGGCCCTATTAGAGAAAGTCGATTGGAGTGCATGGATGACAGCGCGGTGGCCGACATACCCATCGCTTGTGCTGGAATTTCTTGCCTCGCTCCATGTCTACGAGGTTCAACCGGAGTCGGAGTCTACCACCATCTCCTTCTAACTGCTGAATGAACACTATGAGATGCCGAGGGATGTGCTTGAAGGCATTTGGGGAGTCCGAAAAGGGGGGATGGTTTTCTTCCCCTGAGTTTTGACATTGCCCGATTTTGGAGCCAAATTGCAGCTGAAGCGAAGGAGGATTTACGAGAGTTTGACTCGAGAAATTTGAAAGCATCTTCCATCGACAACCCCGTGTTCCGCTATCTTTAGAGGTGCATGGGGGTGTCTATCACCGGCCGACATGAAAGCGCCAAGGCGAGAGTGGGGGAACTGTACGCCATCTACTGCATGCTAACGGGAGAAGAGCTTAGCTTCACGGCGTTAGTCATGGACCACTGGAGGCATCAAATCAAGGCCTCCAAGGGCAACATTTGGAGCGGGGGATTGATTACCCCGATTGCGGAGCACGTGGGGATCAACTTGACCGACATTGCTGCTATCGAGGATGACAGCCAAAGACTTGGAACCGGGCATCTGGTTTGGATCTTGATGCTTTCACCCCGGGAGGCAGGTTGGTCTTTGCGAATGTCCAATGGGGACATGTTCCCACTTTCGCAGAGGGAGCTCACGCACGTCACAGATTATCACTTCCGTGATAACTGGTTGATGAGCACACCCGCCCACATGCGGCTCATGGTTGGCTCACGTGGAGGACCCGGCACCTCCAGACTTCGTCACCGAGCGCTGACTCTGCCGGACCAGCGACCACCGCGGACCCCCCCAGCAGAGCACGAGGATGAGGAGCGCGATGGAGGTGGAGAGGAGATTCCGGACCAAACCGGTGGACCTTCGTTCAGCCACCTTGCGGGAGAGTCTTCATCTTCTGGGGTGGATCTGGCGATGATCTATCAGTTCATGCAGCAGCAGGCTGCTTTGCATACGGAGGAGCACACCCGGCAGGCAGAGTTTCGCAAGCACGTGACCACGAGGCTCAACACACTCGACATGCAGATGCAACGCCTCCTCCTGAACACCCAGCATGACTCAGTCTACCTCTGCCGCCAGCGTGAGCGCCAGGATCGCCGGCGGAGACTTCCCGTGTGGCCATCTCCTGATGTAGAGATGGAGGATCCTCCGGAGGAGGAATGAGGTACCGTTTCCTTTTTCCTATCTAACTTTCAAACTTGTCCACTCCTTCGAGTGAAACAAGTTTGGGGGGATGAGGATCGGAAAAGGGAAACATTTATTTTATTTTATTTATTTATTTTATTTTCGATTTTTTTCTTTTCTTTTCATTTTTTTGTTTTTTCTGAATCATCACCATCCTTGTTCTTTTGCTTCAATGTGAATAATTGCTCTCTGCAAGGCTTTTCACTCAAATTAGTATTTTGAACTCTTGATTTGTGGTACTAGTTCTGAATTGAATAGTCTTGAGCATTGTTTTAGGAGCTTTTGAACATTGGGCAGTCGGAACTACTTTTGATTATGTTGGTGTTGAGAATGATGATCTGTCTTTCCTTGAATAAGAATTGTTGATTGACAATCGAGATATTTGCTGATTGAGAACGATAATCTGTGTGATAGAGTAGCCGATGATAGGAGTTGTTTTGCTTGATAAGTTGATCTTTAAAATATAAATTTTTGCATGATAACTGTTCAAAATTGGGTAATTATTGAGGAGTAACAAAAATTTTAACCCTGTATGAAATTTGAGCCATCTTCTCGTTTGATGAGTGACAAGGTTATTAGACTTACTTCCTAGAATTTGACGAATTTCTCTCTTGAGGTTGCATTAAGTGTGGTAATAGGGTGAAAATGATTTTAGGCATGTTCTTTCGTAGCCCATCTTCCATACACTAATCTTTAATTTTCACTTGTAGCCCCTTTGAGCCTTGATTAAATTTTTCTTTGATTAGAAGGGTTGATGAATAAGAGGATTGTGATTTATCGGATGGTGTGAATTGCGGGATTGTGATATGAGGCCGTGTGCAAAAATAGGGGTTCCCATGGGTAAATTAAGAAAAAGTGAACATTGGTGAAAAAGAAAGAAAAGAGAAGAGAAAAATGAGAAAATTCATATGTTGTAGTTCACGAAAGTTTGAAACAAGTTTTAAGGGACCCTGAAAATTATAAAAGAGAAGGAACAAAATTGTGCATGAGAAGAAAAAAAATTATGTGGTTATGATATGCTTGGATTTTTGGGTTTGATTGCAATACTTTGAGTCACTTAGCCAAATATATCCCACCTTTTAGGTAAGCCACATTACAACCAAATAAAGACCTTTCTGATTCCCTGAAAAGCCATACTAATAAGCAGTGGAGAGATGAGAAATTTGTCAAACCTATGGTGAGGTAAACTAAAACCTTGAATGAGTGAGTGACAAACCCTTTACTTGATTGAGCGATGAGTGCAAACACTGCCCAGTGATGTTCCTCCTCAATTATTTAACAATGAGAATGTGTTTGGTTTGCATGATTTATATGAATGAGTGATACTTGGATGGCAAAAGAAGCTTGTGAGACATTGCACACTTGTATCTGCATTTGATACGATTTCTTTTCTGTGAATTGATCGAGGACGATCAATGGTTTAAGTTTGGGGGAGTTGATAAGTTAGTGTTTTTACCAACTTATCTAGTTGTTCTTTGACTGATTGAGTGATGTTCAGACTGTTTTTAGTATCTTTTTCGTGCATGGATTGGCTTTTGTGCTCGTAATATCGTGTTTGGTGAATCGTGCAGGTTTTTAGTCAAAAACAGGGAAGAATCGAAAAAGTGATCGAAGTTCTAGGTCTACGTCGATCGACGCCAGGGCACGTTGATTGACGAAGACATCTGGGTGGAGCGATCAACGAGAGGAAGGAGAGATCGACGGAAGCTGTGGAAACAAAGCTCACGTCGATTGACGCAAGGTGTGCGTCGATCGATGAGGGTGTTTCAAGAGCTTCGATCGACGCTGATCTCCAACGATCGACGCGACTGCGGGATTTCCTAATCTGAACCTGATTTGAAGATAGAGACATATGTAATCCTAGATGCTGTTTGATACATCTTTCATTATTATAAATAGCCATGTAAAATTCGAATTTAAGTGTGGAAATCAATAGGGCAATTAAGAGATTTTTAGTTGAAGAATTTAGAAGATTTCCAAGAGTTTTAGAGTTTATGTTTGAAGACAGAATTTTGTGGGAAGACATTCAGACCCAAGTTCTTATGAAATTCAAATTTTATTTTTCTATGATGAATGTTACTATGAATATGTGTAACTAACTTCCTTCTCAGATTCTAGGGTTTCGAACTATCAATGTATGCATGTTTGATTAATTAAATTATTTTCCCTTTCCCTTCGTAGTTTGTGAAATCTGTGTTTATTCATAATCTTGAGTTTGTTGGCCACATCTTAGGATTAATTAGTTGATTACTTGAGACGTAACTGTAATGGTTTTCAATGGAAAGAGATTTTCACAATATAATTTGATTTCTTGTCATAACTGAAGGAGATAATTTGTAGGAATAGATCCGTAGAATTATGGAGTTAATTAGTTCATCTTGAGACCGAGCGGAGATAGGTAATTAATTAATCTACTTTATGAATTGTCCGACAGAGAAGTTCATAATAATTTTTCCGATGTTTCACTACGAAGAGGAATTAAATTGGGAATTAATCAATTTATTCATACATGTCATACTTGATAGGTAGATATCCCTGGAATCTGTACTTTCATAATCGTTTCATCAAAAGTATTTTAATTTCTTGTTCAATCTAAATTTGCAAGTATTACGATTTTTGAAACAACAAAACCCAAAATTTGATTTATCCTAACCAGTATTTTGAGAACTTCTGATTTAGTACTTAAGGTTTTTCGTTACTTCTTTCCCCTGGAATTCGATAATTTTATTGCCACTATATTATTAGCTTTGCTAAGTCACTGTTAAATAATTTAAGTGATCAGCTAGCATACCACCAAAGCCAACCCTCCCATATAAGGATCTACTAGGGCACACCCTGATCCCTTATAATAAGGCTGTCTCATTTAATTCAATCCCTAGAGAATTTATGAAAACTCAATACGCAAGCTACACATGTCGACGTTTACGCACGAGCTCTCACTTCTCACATGAAATAAATATTTGTTTTAAGAAATCCTATCTATTAGAACTTATGAATAATAAATTAAGTAAGCTACACATGTAGACGTTTATCTAATAAATCACCCACTTCCAATAAAGGATCGCTTTGTGGAGGTCTTATTAAATAATAAGCTTAGTAATTTTAAATTCATAAGGTTCAATTGCACATATTATTTCATGAAGCCATAATTATAACACTGCTAAAATTCTATCATGCAAAGCATGAACCCCGAATTTATAGTTATAATTAATTACACAAAATAAATCATATAGCATCCTTTAAAGCTGTAAATAAAAGCAATAAATGTGCTCCTATTATCTACAAAATGCTTATATGATGCGCAATTAATTTAAACACATATATCATGCGAATACAAATAATAAAGCAAATAAAAAATGTCCTCGTGGCCTCATGATATGAAATCAAGAAATAATCCTATCTATTACAGTTTGGAATTATTTCACAGATCTTCAACTGGGCTCCCACTACTTGGACTGTGATCTGATTTTATTCTCTGAAAATTGGGCCTCCAAGATTTGATCCATCAGAAAATTGGACAATCGGGCCAGTTAACCAAATCGCGGGCCTGGTTCACACATTTCAAGCCCGATATCCCGCGTGAACTCCGCCCGATAGGCCACCACCGGCGAACCACCACCGCCGGCGACCCGCTGCCACCGCGAGGGCTGTTGGAATCACGCAGCAGCCATGTATACACGTCGCATGGCTGCAGCCCCGCGATTCCGCCTCCTCCGACTGTCGCCCGACTTTGCCTGCCACCGCCCCAGCTTGCGCCGCCGTCACCCATCCACGCCGGCCACCATCTTCTCCAATGTCGGCTACCACGACTCACCAGAAACACGTAGGGAGCGCAGCGCAAGAACCATGCGCGTAGCATGCAAACCCTAGGGTTTGTGTTGCTACCGCGCACGAACCACTGCCGTCGTGCCGCCCCCAGCCCGCCGCGTTACGTTGCCTCGAGCCACTGTGCCTCACCACCTGCCACCGGTGATGCCGTCCGAGGGAGGAGGGAGCGCCGCCGGCTGCTGCATGCGAAGCTGCACAGAATTGTCGCGCCGCACGCGTCTCTCGCGCCCCAACCGCTGCATGCTGCCGTTCCGGCCTCCACCCCCATCGCGCCATCGTCCCGGTGACTGCCGCACCTGCCTGGCCGGTCGTGCCGCACGTCTGTTGCCCGTCGCACGCTGCACGTTGGAAACCCTAGGGTTTCGCAGCGGCTGTGCCACCGCCGTGCTGCTGCTGCACGCGACCGTCGTGCAAGGCCTGCTGTTGTGCCGGCGCTGTCGTGCGTTCTTCATGTTCTTCCCTCATTATTCGTGTTCTTCGTTCTCCATTTTACATATTTAATTTTAAAATTGGAAAAATTACATGGAATAACATCCTAATACAATTTTGAATTTAAATCGAACCACGAATTTATCCCGTGGGTGAAAAATGAATCTTTATAAAAGGGTTGATTAACCCGAGAACCACGAGGAACAAAAGCACAACCATACAATCCAAAACCCATTCATGCATTCATTCAATAATAATTATCATGCAAATCATAGACAATATTATTTTTCCTGACAGAGCCAATTAATGAACCTCGCTCTGATACCAATTGAATCACAAAATTCGTTAGCCAAGATCATTAATTATTATATCAAAATAAATTGCTATGCCTATGATTATCCTAGCATGCTCCTATTGATTATGCATAAGGGGGTTTATGCGGAATACCTGGATTGTAGAAACCTGGAGAACGAGTGCGCAGAGATTTGATCTTGATCTCCTTTCCCGCGCACAAAGATATATCCTAACAGATGAAAGGAATTAAATCTTGAAAATTAAAAGATAATTTTCAAAAAAACAAGAGGGAGAGAAGAAAGAAGACGATCCTCCTGATCTGATCTTCTGATCTGTATCCCATCTTTAATCCGAATATTTGGTGAAGATTTCCTTCGGGTTCCTTGCCCGGATAAGAAGAAAAATTTCCACCTCATTTCTCAGATCTAGTCGATCACCACAGCTGCCAAAATACTGATTTGCTGTGCTGCAACATATGATCTTGTGGTGTGTTGTGATCTGAGAAACTGAGGCCTATTTGTAGGAAAATTCTGGACTTCTATTGGGCCTGAGTTTTCATGGGCTAGACTAGGGACCAGAATGCAAATAGCAAATAAGGCCTATCAATTAATTAATTCACATATTCAACCTAGAATATAATTAATTAATTAATATTAATTCATTCCACCAGAGAATCAATACTGTCCTACCTATTTGCTACCACGTTTTGAGGTACGGGTTGCATGGGCTCGGTTTATCCCCACATTTAAGGTTACAGACATTCGTTAATTAATTTAAGCTCTAACAAGCTATTTAATTAGTTAACATCTTATATTCCTGAGTCAATCCACTCAAACCTTTTTGCTTATGCTTGAACTTAATCTGCCTGCAGGAATTTAGCATAACGAACCTTTTGAGCTACTCAGGGAATGTCACCATCCTATACTGGATGTGGTTACCTAGTTCCAGTACCAGACAGTCATACACAGAATGCTATCACCCAAGATACAGATATACAGGCTCAACTAGAGCTTTTCACTGCAACTCAAAGTGATACACAATCTGCATATACTTCTGTACCTTCATTTAGGTTTAGGATCTCATCAAGCCATAGAGATCTAGATTCTTTCAATGTCAGATAAAAGAATTGATCTCAACTTAGGTCCTTATCAATGCGTGCCCCACACCAGCATACCTAGCCATCCAAGATAAGATGTTTATTACTGCGTATGCTGCAGCCTACACCGATAGTTTATCCTGGAACTATCTTAGCTGTGATAACTATTTATATCTCGCTAGGTCAAATGATCCATACGATCTTCCGAGATCTATTACACACCGTATGATCTCCCTATCGACGAGATAAGAAGATAATTGCGTTTGCGACACATGTTTGTTAATTCAGACAAGAGATGAACATACAACATTTATGATTCCCAGTATATTAACCAATCACCTTGTACATAATATACCAATCATAATGCTTTCAGTATATAAATCCATCATAAACTCTGTCCAACGCCGTAAGTTCGCTGACGATGGCATTGAATTGTTCCTCCATCAACTTGATGGTTTCTCCAAGCTGCATCTGGAACGATTCATATTTGTTGACACATACTTTTGGCTTATTCCTCTTTATTTGATCTGTCTTTTGGCACAGTGTGTCGAGGTAGTCCCTTACCTCCTTTGCACTATCAAACTGCATAACTTCCTTAACTAGGGAATCTGGTAAGCTAGGGAATCTGGTAAGGAAGAGAGGATTACTTCATAGGTGATGGAGTCAAGCTGGTTCCGCTTCATATTTTGGGAGGTCCATTCGTTGTATGGATTCTCTACTGTTCTGAGACCCTAAACTCCGAGCGGCGAAAGGACCTTTGTAATTTTTATTGGTCCTCTCTCCAATATATCGACCATCTCGGGATGGAAGCTCTTGAGCTGGATGGAAGACCTCTTCTTCCATATTGCGTACTTCTTAGCGTTGTACGGAGGCAGCTTTGAGATAATCATATTGAATATTTGAAAACCTGAGCTAAACAGGAAAGAAGTGCAAGGAAAGATTGGATCTCGGTCCTAAGCGACTTTAAAACGATCAGCCTGGAAGGACTAACCGCTTTAATACCACTTGTTGGTCCTGATTTTCAGAGTTTAAACTTGTTGCACAACGAAATATTTTAATGAAAGACTTGCACTTATCCAAACTGAGTGTCAGTCTCAGTTTGGTTTTCTAAAGCTCAGTTTTTGTCTTAAGTATGGATAGTCGTTAAGTCAGTTTCAGTTTACACTTCAACACTTGAGTGTTGAATTTTAAAGAACGTAAACTCATAAATTGAAAGCAAATAAATGACAAAGGATTTTATAGGGGTTCGGACACCAAAAGGACCTACGTCCACTCTTCAGACACAAGTCTGGCAATCCACTATGTGATAGAAAA
>JAPKLW010004318.1:0-28481 GCA_026898455.1 Plectranthus barbatus
ATTCGTGTAGTACCGCCTGAGACTGAACTTAGGTAACCATATCCGAGTAATAGGATGGGGACATTCCCTGAGGAGCTCAATAACATTCATCGTGTCAAAGTCCTGCAGGCTGATTAAGTTCAGGCACGAGTGATAAGGTTTGAGTGGTACTACTCAGGAATTATAAGGTATTAATTAATTGTAGGTAGAGCTTTGTCAGAGGCTCCGATTAATTAATGAATGTCCGGTAACCTTAAATATGGGGATTCTCAATAAATGCAGCGCGTTCTCACAACGTGGTAATAAAGGGGTAGGTCAGTATTAATTCTGTGGTGAAAAAGAATTAATATTAATTAATTAATTGTGTCCTGGGTTGTGGACATTGGAATTAATTAATTGGAGGCCCACTTTATTATTTGCATTAGGTCCCAGGTCTGGCCCAAATAAGTGTGTTGAATTGAGCCCAGATTGGCCCATTAGGGATAAAACCCTAGGTCTATAAATAGACAGCTTTCTCTCATAAGTTGTATGACAGTTGAAACACACTAAAACTAGAGAGAGAGAGAGGGGCGCCGATCTGGAGAAGAAAAAGGAGGAGAATTTTCGAATTCTGGTCCTGCTCAAGCTACAGATCTACGGAGTCCTCACCAGTAGTAGATCTGAACAGCGCCGGGATACAGATCTGAAGATCTAATCTGGAGAACAGATTTTCTTCTCTTTCCCTCTTTGTTTTCGATTTTATTGTCTTGAAATTAGGGTTCTAATTTTTGTTTCCGCAGACAATTGATATTGCGTGGTTGAATTGGATTCGGAATTCAAACGCACAAGATCGGATCAGACTCGACGGAGTAACGGTAAACCCTAATCCACAATCCTTGTATTAAATTCATAGGAGCATGCTAGGGTTTTGTGAATTTGTATTATGAGCAATATCTATAGATCCGATCCGGTTCAGTTTGGTTTTTGGTGATTCGGTTCACGAGAAAACCCTACAGTTACTGCTAGTAGATTCAATGTTTGGAGAAGGGGAATGAGAATGTGTGGCAGAATTTGGAGATGGTGTGTTGGAATCGGTTGACCGAGATGAAGAGGGAGTGGAATTTGACACTATAGGAGTGGTGGGTGGAGTAGATTCACAGGGATTTGAAATAAGACTCAGAGTGCTAGGTACAGATGCTAGAGTAGGGATAGACATAGGCAGAGGTTGAAAAGAAGAGGTGTCAGATGAAGGTTTATTATTTTTATATGGAAATATGGATTCCTCAAAAACTACATCTCTTGTGACAATTACTTTTCCAGTGGGTAAAAGCACTTTGTACCCCTTATATTTTGGACTAAAGCCAAGAAAAGTACCAGGAGCTGATCTGGGTTGTAATTTGTGCTTATTGTAAGGACGAAGAAATGGGTAACATAAGCACCCAAAAACTCTAAACTGGCTTAAATCTGGCTTCTCTTTATACAACAGCTCCAAAGGAATTTTGAATTGAATAACCTTAGAAGGAAGCCAATTGATGATAAACACTGCAGTAGTGAAAGCATCATCCCAATGTTTAAGAGGAACATTAGATTGAAAAAGAAGAGCTAACCCCATTTCTACTATGTGTCTGTGCTTCCTCTCAGCAAGGCCATTTTGCTGAGGAGTGTATGGACATGACACCCGATGAACAATGCCATTTTTCTGGAAGTATGGAGTCAATCCTCTGTACTCTCCTCCCCAATCTGTCTGAAGTGCTTTTATCTTGTGATTCAATTGATTCTCAACCAATGCTTTAAAAGCAACAAACACATCAGCAACCTCAGCCTTGGACTTTAATAAATAGATCCACGTAAACCTTGTGTAGTGATCAATAAAGCTCACATAGTAAACATTCCCATTAGTGGAAGTGACAGGGGCTGGACCCCAAAGATCACTATGTATCAATGCAAGAGGGGTGTTATGTGAAGAAGAAGATGATGAGTAAGGAATGCGATGCATTTTGGCAAGGGAACAAGCTTGACATATGACACTAGAATGTTTTGGATTAAAATGAACATTACATCTCTGGAGTGCTTTCACAGCCACATCTAAAGCACAATGGCCTAGATGTTGATGCCAAACATCTAAGTTACAAGTGTCTGAAAAACTAGAGAAACTACAGGATAAAGAGCTAGGCTGGAAAACATGAGCATCCTGGCAATGACTGCCTTGAGGGAAAGTGAGAGAATTTTCTTTGGCTGGAACTCTGGGAGATAAGGAAACACTTGATTTTTGGAGAAGGAAGCAATAAAGTCCTCCTTCAAGAGTGCCCTTGAGCAGGATTTCCTAGGAAACTTGGTCCTTGACAAGACAAATAGTAGGATGAAACTAAAAAAACACATTATTATCTTTGGAAAATTGTGAGTCACTGAGCAAGTTTTTTGTGATGTGTGGAACATGAAGGAGATTATGAAGGTTAAAAAATCTGGAGCTAGAAGAAGAGTAAAGAGAGGCATTACCGACATGAGCTATATCCACTCCATGGCCATTGCCCATGTGAAGTCTGTTATGGCCATTATAATCAGCTGCAACATTGAGATTGGAGAGATCATTTGATACGTGGTGTGTAGCTCCTGAATCAGGGTACCAAGAGGTGTCATAGCTGGACTCAGACGGAGCATATGAAGGACTGCGAGAATAGGGCATTTGAGCCATGTTAAGACTGAGATTGCTGCTAGGCTTAAAACCAGTTGGGAAGGTAGATTGTTGCTGCATTGCAGGACTTTGAGCAACGTAGGCTTGGTCAAATCTATGCCAACACTTGTCAGCGGTGTGGTTGGCCTTTTTGCAGAGTTGACAAATAACTCTATTGTATTGGAACCTACCTCTGCCACGATATCCTCCTCTTTGGCCCCGTCCTCCATTATGTTGGTTACTACCTTGGTAGCCTCTTCCACTAGCTGCTTGCTGACTGTTGCTTTTGTTTTTCTGGCTGAAATTTTGGGTGAGCATATTAACCATTGGTTGTGATCCTTCTGTGTTCACACTGTGGCCTATAGTAGATTCAAGTCTGGACTCAAAACTCAATAGAAGGGATTGGACATCACCGATAGTCCATGGCTCAATTCTTGATGTAATGTTGACCATGACTGAATCATACTCACTCCCTAATCCAGATAGGATGTGGAGTATTTGGTCTTCCTCTGGAACTTTGTATCCCGCTGAGCTGAGAAGGTCGCAGCAGACTTTGATTTTGCTTAAATATTCTCTCATAGATAGTGTATCTTTCTTGAGAGTTTGTAGTTGCAATTTATATTGCATCAGCTTGGACCTTGACTGACTAGCAAAGTTGGTCTCTAAAGCACTCCAAACTTCTGTTGCGGTTGTAAGTCCGACCACCATGATCATAATACTTTCTGATAATGAAGATTGTATCCACGCAGACAACAATTGGTCCTGCCTAGTTCATGTCTGATACTCAGGATTGAGCCTTCTTTTTTCTCCATCCTCTCCATCTATCCATTCTGCTGGTGCAGTATTTGTTCCATGAAGAAATGCTTCAAGCCCATAGCCTCTCACCGTAGTAAGAACTTGTTGTTTCCATACCAGGTAATTATTTTCGGTGAGCTTGATAGAGATAGGGTGGTTTTGTGGAAGAATGAGAGGAGCAGGTGGGTTTGAAATTGAGCCAGAGCTGATTTGGGGTTTTGGCGTCTCCATTAAATTATTACAGACAAAGAAAGGTAGAGGAGAGTATCAGAGACAGGTTAACACCCGCTCTGATACCATGATGGAATTTGAACATGAAGCAAGAAAATAGACATGGTGAAGAGTTTAATGTGAAAACTAAAACATTTGATATTTCTCTCTCTACTGTTGAATGAGACTTACAACAATTTATAATGCTAAAACAAGTAGTGGGTAAGGAGTTGCAGAACAACCATCCAAACCACAACAGAGCACTTTAACAAACTCTTACAACGTATTAATGATTAAATCATTACAAAGCTAATAACAACAAGAGTCAAAGTGGAGCAAGCACAAGTACTACTCAATATTTGTTTTCTTCTGAGTGCTGGCAACATTGGATGTGGCTTTGTCTTCTTTGCTTGCTGACCGGGCTCTTGTGGTCCGCATGATATGGTGTGTTCTAACACAGAGAATCTCAAGGATCAACATTACCTAGCATAAAGTATTTATGTTTAGAAACCTTAACAATAACAAAAGATTCCAAGTTAAGCAACTACCCACGACGACCTGAGAATCAGCTTTTTCATCAAAACAGAATCATAATTCAGCTAATGGTAGCTATTACCATCAGGTAACATTTTTATGATATTCAAGTGTATAATACCAATTATCAAGACCTTAACAAAAATCAACAACATTAGAAAATTAACGTATATTTAATCAAAATTTTCAGATTAATAACACGAATCGAGGGGGCAGACATTATCATCAGCGAACTCATAAATATCATAACCAATTAATCAGAATTCATCAAATACCAATCAAATCACCAACAGGAAGCAAACAAACAAACAACACCAAAAAGGAAGCTAGCAAACCGACAACACCAAAGTGAATACAAAGTAGAGAATAGGGGCTCCCTTTGGTGTTCGAATGAGCTATTGGTGTCAGGGATTCAGTGTTAGCCGACGGGGGTGGACTTCTGCCGTGTATGGTGTCTGACCGGCGTCATGAATATCCAATGGTGGGGATTATGCAGCGAGCTTCATGGTGGTGGAGTGTAGTGTAGGTGTCTACGTCGTGCACGGGATAGTGGGATACTTGAGCGTAGTCAGCACTTCCCTACTTTTTTTTTCATTTTTAAAAGAGGAAGACCTTAATATTGTGCATGTTACCAAAATTGGACGACAAAAATGATCAAAACACAAACAACAACACACCGATATACGTGGTTCGGTAATTGCCTACATCCACGGAGGGTTATACTATGATTTTTATTGCTGGACGAAATTGGCTACACGATTACACACATAAAACACAGAAAAAATCTCTGAAACTCTCTCTCTCAGCTGAACGAAGAAGATGATTGTTTCTGTCTAACTTTTTTCTCTCTCTAACTGCTAACTGCTGCTAACTGTAACAGACTTCACCAACAGCTATATTCTATCTCCCAACTAACTCCTCAGATCTCAAACACGTGTCACCAATCTATCTGGTTACTTATAAAAACGTAATCTCCAAATTAATAGACTTCAGCTTCACACTACTCAGACACAAACTAACTTCACAGCACTTCAACAAATCAGAATTCCAACATGCAAAAAACTTCAACATGTATGAAAGTCTAACATGCATGAACTTTAACATGCATGAAGTCATATCACTTCAAATCTCCCTCCTGACTTCATGTATGCCCAAATCACCAAACATGTCCATCACAATATTTCCCTCAAGCCAGTTCCATTACACAACGCACAAGCTGATTACAAGATCAGCAAACTCCCATTAGTTCCAAGCAATATTGAAACTTTGGTCTTGGAATCACTTTTGTTAGAGCATCAGCAGCATTATGCTCCGTTGACACCTTCTCCAACCTTATCTCTCCCTTATCAACTATATCTCTCACAAAATGATATTTGACATCAATGTGCTTGGACCTGTCATGGAATACTGGATGCTTTGACAGATACAATGCACTTTGACTGTCACAAAGTATGCTCACAACCTTTTGTTTCAGACCTAGCTCATGTATAATTCCTTTGAGCCACAGCGCTTCCTTAATAGCTTCTGTTACTGCCATGAATTCAGCCTCGGTTGTTGAGAGAGCTGCAACCGATTGAAGTCTTGACTTCCAAGTAATGGCAGCACCCCAAAGATTAAACACAAAGCCAGTCTGAACCTCCTTGTATCCACACTCGCTGCAAAATCAGAATCAACAAACCCCCCAAGAGCCTCTGATTCTGAGTCTTCCTTTCTTTCAAACACCAATCCAAGATGTAAAGTACCCTTAAGATACCTCAAGATTCCTATCACAGCATTGCAGTGATCTCTTCCAGGACATGACATAAATCTACTTGTCATGCTAATCGAGTAACATATATCAGGCCTTGTACATATCATCATGTACATCAAACTCCCTACCAAACTTGCATATGGTATTTGATCCATATACCTCATCTCTTCTTCAGTGTTTGGCTTCATTGATTCACTCAATTTTGTGTCTGCACTCAGAGGTAAAGCAAGAGATCTATGCTGTCTCATGCCAAACTTCTCAATAACCTTGAGTAAGTATTATTCCTGCTGTAGCTTTAATCTCCCAGCTGATCTTTCCCTCTGAATGTCCATCCCCAAGATCCTAGATGCTTCACCTAGATCTTTCATGTCAAACTCTGCCTTCAAGTCAGCTTTGACTTGCTTGATATCAGATATATGCTTCCCAGATAGAAGCATATCATCTATATATAAGAGTAAGTACACCAAACTAGAATCACAGCCTTGCTTCAGGTAGACACACTTGTCAAACTTAGACCTGTTGAAGCCAATCTTTAACATATGAGCATCAAACCGTTTGTTCCACTGTCTCGGACTTTGTTTCAACCCATAAAGTGACTTCTGCAACAAATATACTTGATCTTCCTTTCCAGATTCAGCAAACCCTGGTGGCCGATCCATATAAATGATTTCCTCTAATTCACCATGTAGGAAAGCTGTTTTAACATCCAACTGATGTAGCTCAAGATCCTGCTGCACCACAATAGCTAATAGGATCCTAATTGAGCAATGTTTGACAACAGGTGAGAACACCTCAGTGTAATCCACTCCCTCCTTTTGGGTAAAGCCTTTTGCAACTAATCTTGCCTTGTATCTCACTTGTGGTGGATCTGACTTCTCAATCTTTCTTTTGAACACCCATTTGCAACCAACTACTGACTGAAACTTTGGTTTATCTGCAAGAATCCATGTTTCATTCTTTCTTAGTGATTGCATCTCTTCAATCATAGCCTCTTGCCAAAGTGTACACTCTGAACTTGTACATGCTTCTTCAAATGTCTTTGGCTCTGTATCTTGCAACTTCTCTGCAATATTTAGGCTTAGAAAAATAGCATCTGCCTCTGAAAATCTTCTAGGAGGATGGATCTCCCTCCTCACTCTGTCTCTTGCCAACCAGTAATTTGTTAGAGTTGGCTGTCTGTTGATGTCAGACTTTTCTGCACCAGAAGTTTCAGGTTTTTGTTCTTCAACTTCAGGTTCATCCTTCACATCCTTGAAATCATATGCTGTTTCAGATGTTTCTTCTTCAGATACTACACCCTTATCTTTCCTCTGCAAATAAGGCATCACCAGCTCATTGAATGTAACATCCCGCCTAGTAATGACCTTTTGTTGGTTTGGCTCTATACACCATAACCTGTATCCTTTTGTGCCAGAAGGATACCCAAACATAATGCACTTCAAAGCTCTAGGAGCTAACTTATCTTGCTTAGTATGAACATAAGCAAGACAACCGAAGGGTCTCAAATAAGAGTAATGTGGTTTCCTTCCATACCACATCTCATCTGGAGTTTTGAGCTCCAAGGCAGTAGATGGGGACTTGTTTATCAAGTGACAGGCTGTAGCCAAAGCCTCACCCCAAAACCCCTTCGACAAACCAGCTCCAAGCAACAAACACCTCACTCTTTCCAAAAGGATTCTATTCATCCTTTCAACCACTCCATTTTGTTGTGGATTGTATGGAGTGGTTCTATGTCTCTTGATTCCCTTTTGTCTGTAAAAGGAATCAAACTCTTCACTCAGGAATTCCATGCCATTAGTTCTTAGGCATTTAATCTTCCTTCCCTTCTTATTTTCAACCAGGTAGGTCCACTCTTTAAATTTCTGGGCAGCTTCATCTTTTGTTTTTATAATATGAACCCATACTCTCCTGCTGTAATCATCAACTATGGACAGAAAATATCTTCCTCCACCAAGAGTTTCTGTCCTAGATGCCCCCCACAAATCAGCATGTATGTAATCTAAAGGTTGGCTGCTTCTCCTTTGACTTGGTTTGAATGGTAACTTCTTGCTTTTGGCTAATATGCACTCCTCACAGCTGCTAAGACCAAGTTCAGCTTCATAGCTGATTAGCCCTTGCTTCTTTAGTTCAACCAAGCCTCTGTGACTGATATGTCCAGTCCTAAGATGCAAAAGCTTGCAGTCCACGGCCTTGACAACCCCAGATTCTCCACAGATTTTTTGTGCAAACATGTAGTATATGCTGTTCAACCTTCTTCCTTTCAGAACTTCAACATCTCCCTTGCAGACTACAACGGTGCCTCCATCTCCAACAAACTTGAAACCTCTTGCTTCAAGTGTACCCAAAGATATGAGATTCCTCTGAATTTGAGGGATGAACCTCACATCTGTTAGAGTTTTGACTTCTCCCTTATGATTTTGGAGTTTAACAGATCCAACACCTTCAATCCTGCAAACGTGATTGTTACCAAGGATCACAGTGCCCATGTCCTTCAAGGTTAGATCCACAAACCATTCCTTCCTTGGACACATATGGAAGGAACATCCTGAATCAATGATCCATGAATCATCTCCACCAGCCTCCATTACATTGAGAATCTCATCTGTTACATCATTTGTTGAACTTACAAGGTTGGACCCTCTTTGTTGGTAGAAATTCTTTTGCTTCAACACATTGCAGTTCTTTATTAAGTGGCCTGGTTTCTTACAGTTGTGGCACACTCTAGACTCCTGAAAATTACCAGGAGCCCTTGCCTCTTGCTGGTGTGAAGCTCCATAAGGCTTCTTTTGAATATATGTTTGTTTGTAATCCTTCCATTGGTTTGGATTGAACCTCTCTTGATTTCCTCCTTTATTGTAAGTCTGGTTCTTCTTTTGAAAACTGCCTTTCTGTCCTTTCTTGATGTACAACCCCATTCCACTCTGATCATTTCTGATAACCACTAAACACTTCTCCATTTCCTTTTGTTTGATGGCTAAAAGTACATCTTCTAATGAGATTCCCTCTGATCTTCCATACACCATAGCATCCTTCACACTTGAGTAGGATTTAGGCAATGCATTTAGGAGGTGTATGGCCTTATCTTCATCATCGATCTCTACCCCAATACCTTCAAGCTCATCCACAGCCTTGTGGAAGTCATCTAATTGATCTAGCAGGTTTCTTTCATCATTAAACTTGAAACCATAGAGCCGTTGCTTCATATAAATCTTGTTTGCTATAGATTTAGTCATGTACAGCTTCTGTAACTTCTTCCATATGTCTGCAGTAGTCTTCTCCTTGGAGACTTTGCGCAGAACCTTGTCATCCAAACTGAGGAGTAGAGAACTCATGGCACTATCCATCAACTTTGCCTTCTTCTCAGCTGTCTCTCCAACAAATGCTTTGTCAGAGTCGAGCAGAAGGGCATCTACCAGCCCTTCTTTAGACAGTATAGCTCGGATCTTAATCTTCCAGAGCCCAAAATCATTTTTCCCAGAAAACTTAGCGATTTCAACTCGACTTGAAGCCATAACTATCAAACACAGATAATTCCCTTTCTTCACAGAAAATTCACAAACCCAGAAATTTCCCAGAAAATCCAAAACTGAATCAGAGAGTTCCAATCATACAAATTCCACACAATTCGCAATCAAACGAACAACAATTCTAAACTTCCCAAAGCAGAATACAGAAATCCTAGAAAATCCAAACATAAGACTACTCGATGTCTTATTAATCACAGACGAAACATAAATACTCACAGAAAATGAATTTCCTCAAAGAACCTCGCTGCTGCTCACGCGAGCTCTGCTCAGCAATTTCTCGATCCTAGAATTTGATCACCGTCGCCTCGCTTTCCACAGACGGCGCAACTATGTTACCGAAATTGGACGACAAAAATGATCAAAACACAAACAACAACACACCGATATACGTGGTTCGGCAATTGCCTACATCCACGGAGGGTTATACTATGATTTTTATTGCTGGACGAAATTGGCTACACGATTACACACAGAAAACACAGAAAAAATCTCTGAAACTCTCTCTCTCAGCTGAACGAAGAAGATGATTGTTTCTGTCTAACTTTTTTCTCTCTCTAACTGCTAACTGCTGCTAACTGTAACAGACTTCAGCAACAGCTATATTCTATCTCCCAACTAACTCCCTAGATCTCAAACACGTGTCACCAATCTATCTAGTTACTTATAAAAACGTAACCTCCAAATTAACAGACTTCAGCTTCACACTACTCAGACACAAACTAACTTCACAGCACTTCAACAAATCAGAACTCCAACATGCAAAAAACTTCAACATGTATGAAAGTCTAACATGCATGAACTTTAACATGCATGAAGTCATATCACTTCAGTGCAATCCTAATAGAAATGCAAATCCACATATGCCCGAATCAGTTAACTAAATTGTGCCAAAATCAATATGAGAAAATAAACACAGATTGAGCCAAGCTTTTTAGATAATTAATTAGAAGTCAAAAGAAGACTCCCCGGATAGTTTGAGACTCTTTCAAAAAGAAATAATGTAGTTTTTAACTTCAGCTACGGTGTTAGTTGCTTGATTCGTTGCTGGTTTTGATTGGATGATCAATGAAGTAAAGAGTGATTTCCTGTATCATACAGAAGTGGAAGGCGACACGCGGGTTACTCTTTACATCTCGCGCAGACTCTTTTTTACTTAAGAGAGGCCGATTGTGCCTTAGCAAGTACCCTGCACAGTGAGGATTCAGCGAACGACCCTCGTTTGAATTGACCGCGAGGTTTGGTCAAGGTTATTTGTCCATTGAGATGACGTCATAGCCGCTGAGGATGCCAAAACAAAGGGGTTAAAGGCTAACCATCATAAGTGAGATGGAAAATAAAAAAGTTAGAAACATTGGGACTATATCAAAAAAATTGACAGTACATCAGCATGAATTACTTGAATGCTCAACATCTTTATAATGCTTAAAAGTACAACTATAACTCAGACCCAATGAAGCTTGATTCAGGTAAGCGCAATTAAATTAGATCATCTCAATCAGGCATTCTTAACAGATTACAACCATAACCCAATGATCATCCTTTACATATTCGTGATTACTAGCAATAATTGTAATTCAAATTATGCTAGTGATTTATAAAAACCGTCTTTAGTATAGACGGTTTACAAAAACCGTCTTTAGTATAGACGGTTTAAGTAAAATTGAAGTATAAACCGTCTTTAGTAAAGACGATTAGCTTATGGGTGTCCACAAATTAAAATCTTAACCTTTTGGCGTCCACATACTTGATTCTTAGCTTATTTGTGCAATTTTCCCGTAGTGGCAGTCGACCGCGGGCAAGGGTGGTGTACGACGGTCGACGAGCAGGACCGCAATCGGTGCGATGGAGGTGTGGCCTTGTGCGCAGAAGCCATGGCTACGGCTGGGAGAGGGAGGCGCGACTGGCGACAGAAGAATTTTTGGGAGGTTTTTTTTTTTTCTTTCTTTTTGGCTGGGTAAACTTTTGTGAATCCTTCATTTTTTTTCTTTCTTTCAAGTCTTTTCCCACACACCCAATTGTTGATGCACGAAATTTTGTAGATTTTCTCTAAGACCCAATACTTGAAAAGAAAGAAGAAATTTTTTATATTTAGAATAATGAAGAAAACCCATTTACCATTTCATTGAGTTTTTACACAATTTATAAGCAATTAGATTTACATAAAAGGAAAAATCCTATTCAACACTTATTTTTTTATTAGACGAGTACAGTCAGATGGGATTGGAGTTAATTTTGGTTCGAGATTGACTCCTTTAATGTAGCCTCCACAATTTTCGTTCTTTGACTTCTATGGTTCCGTTGATGACTCAATCAGCTTTGTCTCTTCGGTTTACTCTTGGGATCCATCGACTTGATCACTACTTAACTCGAATCGCAATCCTCTTAAGTGAACCGTCGAACCGAACCTTTCCTGCTTTGACTTTCCAAGTAAATCAACACAGCTATTTATTTTGCTCAACATATTTTATTTTTAAAGTATAAGTAAATTATTTAGTTTTAAGAAGTAAATATATTTGACTATCTATATAATGTATAATCTAATGGAAAAACAATTTATTGAATATATTATTCTTATTTTAAAGTTATAAATACAATATTTGATTTTAAATAATATATATATATATATAAAAGCAAGATCCTCAAACCAATTCTTGGCATGCTCATCTTAAATTTTGTAGAATAAATCCACAATAAATAAGGAAAAAAACTATAATTTCAATTTTCCTAATTACAATTTAATAATAAATATTTTAGAGATAATTAACATATTTTGGAAGATCACATTGTTAGATAATTTTGATGATATTTCAAAGATTTATTTCAACTATTAATTTGTATAAAGCTGACAAAAGTAAAATTGATCTCACGTAGAATGTACTTCCTCTGTTCCACCAGATTAGTCCATATTTCCATTTTCGTTTGTCCCACTAGATTAGTCCACTTTCCTAAAATGGAAAAAAATCTCCTCACATCAATAAAATATTAATTCCATTACACTCACAAACATTGGTTTTTGTGCCGAAACCAAAATGGACTAATCTAAAGGGACGGAGGGAGTAATATTTTGTATAAGTTTTAGAATTGCAATGATCTTAGGTTGAAGAATTCGAAGAACTGAAAACTGGAGATCAAGTTCAAAAGAAAACTGGAGATCAAGTTCAAAAGAGAGAGAGAAAGTTGATCAACCGCAAGTAGACAATTGACAAAATATACAAATTGACAGTTGAGCAGTTGAAGAGCACTTTAAGATAATGTCAAGCATGACTCAATTGAGTTTCGGTCAACTAATGCTTCCTAGTACATAGTAGGGGTGAGTATTCGGTTATTCGGTGCGGTTATTGGGCGTAAAATAACCGAACCGAAATAACCGAAATAAAAATGAAAGAAACCGAACCGAACCGAATTACCGAACCGAAATTTTAAATTCGGTTTTTGGTTTTTTTTCGGTAATTCGGTTATAACCGAAATTTATAAAAATAAATAAAAATCAAAATTATTATTATTAAAAAAAAATAATATATATATAAAAATTAATAAAAAACGAAAAATCAATAAAAAACAAAATTATTATTTAAAATAATAATAATAATGTATATATATTATTTAAAATAATAATAATATATATTATTTTGGTTAAAATAATAATAATAATGTATATATATTATTTAAAATAATATTAATAAATATTATTTCGGTTAATTCGGTTAGTTCGGTTATTACGGTTCCGAAAAAAAATAACCGAACCGAAAACCGAAAACCGAAATTGTAAAAAAAAATTAACCAAACCGAACCGAAAACCGAAATAACCGAACCGAAATAACCGAAATTTATTCGGTTCGGTTCGGTTTTCGGTTTTTCGGTTTTTTTGCTCACCCCTAGTACATAGGGTGGTTATAAGTTGGACTACTCGACAAGGGTTTTCGGCATAGCCTATTTAAATAACCTATTTAATTAAGCAGACTCAGACCTATGCTTGAAAATAGGCCTACTAAGCATAACAGAATGAACCATTTAAATAATCATATATTATATAATCGGTTAAATATAATTGTTATCTAATGAAAAATATATTTCTGATTTATAAATAAAAATACATTGAATAAATTATTTGTTACTAACAATATTTTTATATAAGTTATTAAATATATTTGCTATTGAAATTACTATGAGATGAGAAAGGTGAGAAAAAATCTCCCTATAAGAAAAAAGAATGAATCCTATCTATTATATCTAATTAAATCAATGGTTGATATGCAATATAGCAACAATTAAAACACAATAAAGCGACATATAATCATAGAATAACTAAAACACAATCAAGCAACACAATATAAACATAATAAAACAACTTTCTTAAGTGATTTTTTCTCACTTCATTTGCTCATATATATTTATAATTTAAAAATTAAATCTACACTATAAATTTAATGTAGGCTCAAACATGGGCACATGGACAAACATATTTCAGTTATGAGGAGGATAACTGAAGGCCAAATAATTTACAAAGATCAGAAGTGACATAGCATATTCGTAAGTCATATTCAAAAACTTAATAATATATTAAGCTGACCAACTGGTACGATTCTTATCCATCAGATAATACACACAAAAAATGGGAAGAGATGGCTCCCTGCGAAGCATGGATGATTGTGCCCCGTTCTATCAATGGCTATATTTCAAGTTGAGGACTATAAATACATCCTCTCTGAACATAATCATTACTTAAAATCTAAATCATATGAATCTCACATGCACGGAGCATTATGCATTCGCTCTCATATCTCTTAAGTTTATTGTGATCTCAGCACGAGATCAACGTTTGTTTAATAGACGAGCTCATTGAAGACCAAAGCTTAACTACATTGAGGCTCTGATATCTTCTCAGTTCACGTGATAAGATAAGAGCTACATTCACGAAGGAAACTGATCAGACCTTCAACTTAGAAATCAAATCAGCCATAAATCTTAGCACATAAGCATGGTAAAGCTTGAAGTTGTTGTATCCTGTGATCGGAGAAGGATCGAATATCCCATTAGTAGAAGAGCAAATATTGTAATCTGTATTAAAGTACCGAAAATAGCTGCAGTTATTGATTTCCTTCATGTAGGAAGAAAAGTGGTTGTAGGGATTTGAGCTCCCGAGCCACTATAAATCTTTGGGTTATTCATTGCTTTACTTTTATTTTCAGTTACGTCGTTTCATATCACTACTGATATTTGAAAACCATCAGCTGATGGTATAATTGAAGTTGAACCTATAACTGCTTGAACTAATTGTATTTTTTATATCAAACCAGCTAACTTTCTAAAGTCTGTAGAGATGTATGCCCGCACACATTTAATTTATTTTTATTCATTTTGATTCGGGACCTACACATATCTATTATCTTGCATGTTATTTCGACAATAATGCATTTCAAGATGACAATATGGAAATATTATACATTACGGATGTTAGGCAAGATTAATGTTGAAACGTTAATATGTATACAAAAGTGACCTTCAAACTACTTGGAAGATACATCAATGCTGATGCATGAAGCTGCTGGAGATTCATGAATTATGAAGATACATGAACTAGTTAAATACATCAATTGTATTTAATATGGTCAAAGTGTCTCTTTGTTTATTCCTATGTAAATCCTATAAATAGGATCCCTGTTCTATCAAGTGAATTCAATCAATTCAATCAATTCACATATTATCAAATCATTTTCGTTCCTCCAAATCACTTCAATACAAAATACCCAACATATTTTTGGTATCAGAGCCACCCTTGCCTTCAAATATTATCCCCTCTGTTCAGATGGCATGCTCTAGCATCGAACAAGCATTCCAATATTCGCAGCAAGGTGTCCCCATTTTGGGAGGACAAGATTATGAGCAATGGAGTGTTCTAATGCAAACACTCTTTATATCTCATGATCTATGGGATATTGTTGAAGAGGGATTTACAGCACAAACTCAAGAAGATCTAAATGATCTATCAAATGAAGAAAAGAAGGAGTATAAAGTGAACAAGACCAAAGATGCAAGAGCCTTGTCCTTTATGCACCAAGGGGTGAGTCGATCTATTCTTCCGCGCATTACTACAGCCAAAACATCGAAAGATGCTTGGCAAGTATTGAAGAACCAATTTGGAGGACATGAGAAAGTCATCACAAATCAAGCTACAAAATTTGTGGCGAGACTTCGATACTTTGATGATGAAAGAAAATGAAAATGTGCAAGATTTTCTTTCAAAGGTATCTCTTATTGCAAATCAAATCAGAGGCTATGGAGAATCTCTTGAAGAAAAGAAGTTGATCGAGAAGGTACTTAGATGCCTTCCAATGAAGTTTGAGCACGTGGTTGCCGCAATCGAAGAATCGAAGGATTTATCCAAATTGTCATTGGATGAATTAATGGGATCTCTTGAAGCACATGAAAAGAGGATGAGCAGATTCTCAAAAGTTAATTTGGAACAAGCCTTTCAAGGAAAGGTCCAAATATCACAACAAGATAGCAATAATGCTGCTGCAACAAAGAATGCTACAGGAAAGCAGAAGCATTCGTCATTCAGATCCACTCAAAGAAAGGGTCGTGGTGGAAGCAACAGTGCTCCCAGATCTGAAGAATGCTGCCGCATATGCAGAAAAAACAATCACAACACAAGTGATTGTCGATTCAAGTGCAAGAGATGTAGAAATGCCACTCATTCACAAAGAGATTGTTGGTATCAACAAGAAGGTGAAAAGAAAGAAGCAAACTTCACCAATCAAGAAGAAGCAGAAAAAGAGCAAGTATTTTACTCTTGCTTGAATTCTCAGCTAGATGCTGAAAATATATGGTTTGTTGACAGTGGATGCAACAACCATATGACGGGAAATAAAAGCATGTTTGTAGATCTTGATGAGTCTTACTCATCCGAAGTAAGACTTGGAGATGGTAAAGGGCACAATATCGCTTGAAGAGGAGCAGTTGCGGTCAAAACAAAGGAAGGAAAAACCAATATCATCAAGGATGTTTTCTTCGTGCCGAAGCTCACTCAAAATCTATTGAGTGTTGGACAATTGCTGCAGAAATCTTACAAGGTGGAATTCAATAATGGTCATTGCACCATTATTGACAAGAAAAAGAATCTCATCATGACAAAGATCAAGATGACTCCAAACAAGATCTTTCCATTAAGCCTTCCAACAACCAAGGAGTGTGTACTTCAAAGCACAATCGATGCTGATTACAAGCTATGGCATTTGAGGTACGGACATCTCAATTACAAGGGGCTGAATTTGTTAAAAAAGAAAAATATGGTTTTTGGTCTTCCTCACATTGATGAACAGCATAGTCCATGTGAAGGGTGCATTTTTGGAAAAATGCATCGGTTGCCATTCCCAAAGACCTCATATAGAGCAAAGGCTCCACTTGAATTGGTGCACGCTGATATTTGCGGGCCTATGCAAACTCCATCTCTCAACAATAATAGGTATTTTCTCCTATTTGTTGATGACTACATGAGGATGATGTGGGCATACATCATAAAGCAGAAATCTGATGATGTAGCAAGGCTTCAGCAATTCAGAAAGCTAGTGGAGAATCAAAGTGGAAGGAAAATAAAAATTCTTCGAACCGATCGAGGGGGAGAATTTATTGGAAACACATTCATGGAGTACTGCAAAGAAAATGGAATCCAAAGGCAACTCACAGTCCGGTATAGCCCACAACAAAATGGAGTCGCCAAGCGCAAGAATCGAACCATAGTTGAAATGGCTCGAAGCATGATGACCGGTAAAGGACTTCCAAAATCCTTTTGGGCTGAAGCGTTTCTCACAGCAATTTATATCTTGAATCGCTCTCCAACGAAGGCGGTCCCCAACAAAACTCCATATGAAGCATGGTACCAAAAGAAACCTCAGGTACAGCACTACAAAGTTTTTGGTTCGATTGCATATTCTCATATTCCATCTCAAAAAAGGGAGAAATTTGATCACAAAGGAGAAAAGTTGATTTTCATTGGGTATAGTGACGAATCTAAAGGATATCGTTTGCTAAATCCAAAAAATAACAATTTGGTTATTTCTCGAGATGTTATTTTTTATGAGAAGGAATCGTGGAGTTGGGAAGAAGTTGAGCCAAAGCAAAAAATAGTGGATCTATTTCCTTCATCTTCAAATGAAGAAGGTCAATCCAGTTCCGGAGATGCTTCAGCATCCTCTGCCGCTCCAGATTCACCAGCATCCATTGAAGATTCTGAAAGTCCCCCCAGAAAAACTCGAAGTCTGGCAGATATCTATGCTACAGCAAACATGGCTCTTTGTGTGTTTGCTACAGCAAATATGGCACTTTATTCCACAGAACCTGAAACTTATGCAGAAGCATCCAAAATGCATAACTGGAGAAATGCAATGGATGAGGAAATAGCCAGCATCAAGAAGAACAATACATGGGAGCTTGTTGATCTCCCCAAAGGCAAAAATGTGATTGGAGTAAAATGGGTCTACAAGACCAAGTTGAATGAAGATGGCACAATCCAAAAGCACAAAGCAAGATTGGTCGCCAAGGGATACTCGCAGCAACCCGGAGTTGATTTTAGCGAGACTTTTGCACCTGTTGTACGAATGGAGACCATTCGACTTGTCCTTGCTATTGCTGCACAATTGGAGCTGCCCGTTTACCAATTGGACGTCAAATCGGCGTTTCTCAATGGTGATTTGCGAGACGAGGTGTATATCCAACAACCAAGTGGATATATTGTCAAAGGAAAGGAAGAAAAAGTTTACCGCCTCAATAAAGCTCTTTACGGGTTGAAGCAAGCCCCTCATGAATGGAATTCCAAAATTGATGGTTACTTCCGAAAGGTTGGTTTCCAACAAAGCCCAAGTGAAGCATCATTGTACATAAAGAAAGGTACACATGATTTTCTCATTGTTTGTTTATATGTGGATGACTTGATCTACATGGGAACTAATCATGCTATGGTGCAAGAATTCAAAGAAAACATGATGAAAGAATTTGAGATGACCGATCTTGGATTAATGAAGTTCTTTCTTAAAATCCAAGTTCAGCAATCTAAGGGAGAAATATTTATTTCTCAAGAAAAATACCTTGGTGAATTGCTGAAAAAATTACAAATGGCTGAATGCAAGACAAATGCTACTCCATTGGCTGCAAATGAAAAATTGAAGTTGGAAGATGGTGCTGAGAAAGTTGATGCAGCATTATACAGAAGTTTAGTTGGATCATTGATTTATCTAACTAATACGAGGCCAGACATAATGTATGTTGTTAGCTTGATCTCAAGATTTATGCATAATCCTAGCAAGCTACATTATGCTGCAGCAAAGAGAATTCTACGCTATCTTCAAGGAACAAAGAAGTTTGGGATCAAATATATCAAAGAAGAAGAGAATGATCTCATTGGCTTTACTGATAGTGATTGGGCTGGATCACATGATGATAGAAAAAGCACATCCGGATACATTTTCTGTTTGGGCTCTAATATTGTCTCATGGTCATCAAAGAAGCAAGCTACAGTTTCACTCTCTTCTGCTGAAGCAGAGTATATTGCTGCCAATGATGCTGCTTGTGAAGCTGTGTGGTTAAGGAAAATCCTTGCTGATGTTCAGCAAAAGCAAAGGAGCAAGACCACAATTTTCTGCGACAACATGTCGGCCATTGCTATGACAAAGAATCCTGTTTTTCATGCAAGGTCGAAGCATATTGAAATTCGACACCACTACATCAGACAGCTTGTGGCAAAAGGAGAAATCAAGCTTGAATTTGTTGGCACTAAGGAGCAACTCGCAGACAGCCTCACTAAAGCTGTAGCATGTGAGTCGCTTCGAAGATTTCGTGATCACTTTCGGATTACACATTAAGAAGGGGTGTTGAAAGGTTAATATGTATACAAAAGTGACCTTCAAACTACTTGGAAGATACATCAATGCTGATGCATGAAGCTGCTGGAGATTCATGAATTATGAAGATACATGAACTAGTTAAATACATGAATTGTATTTAATATGGTCAAAGTGTCTCTTTGTTTATTCCTATGTAAATCCTATAAATAGGATCCATGTTCTATCAAGTGAATTCAATCAATTCAATCAATTCACATATTATCAAATCATTTTCGTTCCTCCAAATCACTTCAATACAAAATACCCAACAATTAATTAACTAATTATTTTATTAATAATAATGGTAAAGTACAAAATAGGCAATCTTATTGGACATGAAATACTTAATTTGAGGAATAGACCCGAGCTTATTTAATCATATAGGTTTTTAAGGAGGATCGAGTCTAGTTTATTTTTAAAAAGTACCACCCCTGATCATCAAGGATAGGCCTCAATGATTGATTCCAAAGCTTTGATATTTTTGACGACATATCTCCGAAAGCCAGCCTCGTGTAGAATATAATCCCATTCCTTATAAGTCCTCTCATTTCCCTCAAACGTCACCGCCATCATCGTCACGTCCAGCCCTAGATGGGCGCCCGCGAACTCGTCTCCTTGCCCATGTTCATCGATTACGGCATCCACTATCACCACTTTCCCTAGGGGCGGAGGTAGAATTCGAGAATCGTGGGGGCTTAACTACAATTTATGGAGTAGATGCTCTATAATTTTATTTTTTTTATATAAAATACATATATATAAAAATAAAGAAAATCAAAACTTCGTGGGGGCGGCCGACCCCGGCGGCCCAATGCTGGTGCCGCCCCTGACTTTCCCCGTCTCTACCGGAACGGCTTCTCTGCACTTCTTCAGTATCTCTATGCACTCTTTGTCACTCCAGTTGTGCAACACAAACTATGTAAACTCTTTTAAATTAGCAAAATCATGATTTAATCAGTAAATGAGATTTTATTAATTACCTACCATGAGCATAGCAACGTCGGCTTTTGGTACGCTCTCGAACATGCTCCCAGCCACGAACTCCACCCCATCAAGAGGTGAAGCCTTAGCCACAACCTCAGGGAGATCGAAACAGAGCCCTCGAACCCATGGATATGCCTTCTAATCTACTTCTCTTATGGGATTGAAGTTAATACATCTCTTTTTTTTAAAAAAAAAAAGCTAACAATAATTGAATATAGATAGGGGATTTGGTTGTTGTTTCTTAATCTTGATGAGGTGAGAGAGAGATGTGTGTATATCTTTGAAGAGGAGATATGAACAGAATCAACGACCTTGAATTTGTGATGAAAGAAAAGAAAATAAGGCTGTCTGAATGGAAACCCAACCAGAATCAACGATATAGATTGTTATCGGATTGATTTATATGTAATGTTCATTGCTGTTAGGTCACACTCTTAGATTGATATCTGCAAAAATGGCCATGGTTAAATGTGCACGGATCTAATGTGGGGTATTTCGCAATTTTTTTTTTGTAATATAACTAATATTGAACTCTCTTGACATGGTTAGGGTGGGAATCACATATTAGAATGATTGTATGGTTATTCGTTTAGCTTGTGCAAATTGTCTGTGATGACATTCATCTAGGAAGGAAAATCTTTCCTCTGAATGATGGTTGTCTTGGAAATATGGAATCAATAGTAGTTTTAGAGTTGCTTTGGATTCATTTCTCTAACCATCTTATTTGCAGGTCTTCAAAACGGATAATATATAGTGTATAATGTCCAACTACCAGAACAAACTTGATTAAATTATTACAAAGTATTAGCTACCGACAGCAGGCTCGTTTTTGTTATCTTGTTGATGAATGTAGATTTTTATTAATAGTTTTTTTTCAATTTTTTTTTGTTCTTAAGCCTTTAAATTTCAACAATTTACTTTTTCTCCAAGATGTGATAATTCATGCATTATATAGAAATATAATTTTCCATTTATTTACAAGTAGTTGTTAGGAATTTATCAACTTACACGACATGTCAAAAATCTCACTCGATTTAATCTATTGAGTAGATCCTGATATAGTTATAATTGATTGTAGATTTGCAATCTCATTGAGATTAAGTGATGTAGTAGTTTAGGTCTGGCCAGTCAAAATCATGAAGACAGGAAGAAACGACCAATTGAGATTCATAACTAGTCAAGTCGACATTAATTTATGAGAAGAAAAAGAAGAAGTATCGCAACTTTAGTAGAAGTATCTATTAGATAAGTTGTGAGGAATACGTTATCATAATTTTGACAAGTTTGAGCAGAACCAGCTGACAATTTTGAGAAACTTGCAGCTAAGAAGAGAAGAATGATGAACAAATCAAATAAAAATTCAATTGTTTTAACTGAAACTTTACGTAAATCAAAGATATCTAATCCAAGTACAAAAAAACAGAGATGTATATACAACCCTCGTATCAACTTTCATTTGCAAAAAATATGGAGTATCATTGTCATTTTATAACGATACAATCTCAAATGAAGACTATAAATACTCTTTACAACATAATGTTAAAAAGGCTAGAAGTTTGAAAGAGGTTGAGGGAATAAGGTTGGAGAAGATTAAAAAAGTATCAATCATAAGAAAATCTCCATCACTCAAAGCTCTCTTCTTTTTGTGCATCTTTGGCACAAGATATTCATTGACAGATGAGACCACCAGAGCCGTCTAGTTGTTTCACAGTATAAGCTCCGAGACATCACAGATCTGTAGGATGAACACCAACATTCATCGTTCTTGAAAAGAACTAAAACCTTCATCCCTTGTAGTAGAAGAGTGTTATAATACTTCAATGTTAGAAGAGCCAATGCTCAACCCATATTCAAGTACCATGGGCATCAGAGGTTACAGAAGGTAGAGTATAACACAGTGTGGTAAAGCTCAACCAACTATTGTGCCTTACAACCAGAAGTAGAATAGACTTCCCGTTAGAGAAGAACAAAGACTGTAACCCGTATTACATAACGTGTACAGTTGGTGTTAGTGAATTTATGTTTGTGGAGAATGAAGAGTGGACGTAGGATTAACTTTGGATCCGAACTACTATTAATTGTGTTTTCTTTTATCTATAGTTTTTACTTTCAATTCTCACATTGACACAAATTTTAAACCCAACAACTTGTTTGTGTATAACTGTGAAATTTACATTATAACTGCTCGATTGCAATTTAATCTTCTTATAATATAACTGATCCTGAATCTATTCAATTATGAGTTAAACACACTCCCACATTTAATTTGTTATCCATGCTATCTCCAATCTCGAGAACAACACTAAATAGATATTAGTAGCACACTTGTAATAATCATATAAACTACTAGTACACTTGAAAACACATAAAACCAAAAAAAAAATAGAAAATTAAAATCAAATACATTAGTAGTATACTTAAAACCACTATACTTGATTTTATTATTGTTAAGTTTTATATCAACATCAAACATTAAATGAAGGGAAAAGTATCAATTATATTACAAACTATTCAAGTTTTCTCACATATATTACAAACTATGCATATTATAAAAATATATTACAATTTTCCCAAATTTATGACGAGATCAAATTTCCGGCGACGAAATGTTGACGTGGGTTGTCGGATCATACATCAACGTTTGTAAAATCCCACGTCATCAACCAAATATATTACAAACTATTCAGATTTTCTCAAATATATTACAAACTATTGAATTTTCTCAATTATATTACAATTTTTCCGATATAAATATTCAAACAATCAAATTGGTCTTAAATTTATGATGAAATCATATTTATTTATATTTTAAAATTTTAAATAAACATATAATAAGGTTAAAAAAAGTATCAATCATAAAAAAATCTCCATCACTTAAAGCTCTCTTCTTTCTGTGCATCTTTAGCACAAGATGTTCGTCTTTCTATTAGATGAGATCACCAGAGGCTGCACCCTTTTCACCTTCAAAAATTCGTTCCATATTAAAAAAAATGAATAAAAAAGATGTAGTTTTTAATATTTTCTACCTGCATTCTTCTCAGCAGCTTTACATCTCCATCAGCAGCAATGCCATCCAACTTTATTAGCTGTGTCATCAACAGTTCATTTAATTAAACTCAATGAAACTGCCTCCACAACTTTCTTGCCTCCATTAATTTCCAAGTAAATTGATGCCACCAACCAAATTCTCTCTCTGTCAGTGAGCAACTCATCAGCAAAACAATATGACCCACAATGAAATAATTTTAAAGAAAGTTAACCAAATTAATTATAGAATGAGAGAATCTCATTAAATTTTCTTCTTGAGAGAAGATAGATATATTATAGATCATCACCTGTTTTGCAAGCTTGTCAACTTCAAATCTGATGCCTGCAATCTCTCTTGTTGCCATCTCCAGTTTGGCATTCTTGCGCGATTCAACGCAACGTCTATCCCTGCTCAGTTTATTTGCTTCGTATATTATGTTTAAATAATTATGTAGTAATGGTATAAAATAAAAAACGTTGAACACTAAATTTAAAATGATTGTTAAATTCACGTGTTATGCAATTCAAATTAGATGAGTTGTCACTTAAAAGTATATCTACATAAATATTACTACCTCCGTCCCGCGCTATTAGTCCCATATGGTTTCGCGCTATTAGTCCCATATGGTTTCGGCACAGGAACCAATGTTTGTGAGTGTAGTGAATTAATATTTTATTGATGAGTGTGAAAAAGTTTGCCATTTTAGGAAATGAGAAAAAGGCAAATGGGACTAATAGAGTGGGACGTAGGGAGTATATAAGGATATAAAGGTGAATTACATTAAGTACTAAATTTATAGTGATTGGTAATTTCGGATTTTATGTAATTTAAATTGCTAACTGCCACTGTGTCTCTTAAAATAAAGAAAGTTCGTTTTCTTTTCTTAATTTCTTACTATTACAATAGTTTTTCATATCTACTAATATGAATTTCACTTGCATTTCACATCATATATTTATACTAAAAATATTCAACGGGATAAAAGATTTGATTTGTATGGATTATTTGAAACCAAATATTGAAAATATATATACTTAAGGGTTATGTTGATTTGTTTACAAAGAAAATACACATAAAACTTCACAAAAGAAATAAAATTATTTTTAAGATTTAAACGGTTATGTTAATTATTTTGGGCTGAACTTCTTTGATTTTTTAAGGCGGGCATAAATCATCTGTCCCATATTGGTGTTCCACTTGGTGTTCCATTATCTCAATTACTAATTTTAAATTATATTTTTACAAAAATAAAAATCAAATATAATATAATATAGTCTAATTAATTTATAAATAAAATCAAAATTTTATAAGAACACAAATTATAGTTATAAATTAATCAATTTTAATAATCAAAGTTTAGTCAAAAACTGAAAAATAATTACTAAAAAATGTTATATACCCTAATTGGGTGGGATGAACCCTATGGTTGAACTTATAAAATTAATCCAAACCATATTAAATTAAGATTATAAAAAAAATTTAAATAAAAATTAATAATTTTAATAGTGGAACTAGGAGTGGAACACAAAATGTGGGACCAATGATCTCATGCCCTTTTGGTTCAGAAATTGAAAATTTAAATCAAGAATATATGCTTTATTGATCAATTCATAATTATTTTTTAAAAGATTTTTATACTTGTAGTTTTAGATTGAAGAAAATATTTCTAATTGAGCTTCATCGTGTATAGGTCAATTATATTATATATAATGATTTTTTTCGCTAAAAAGTGTTCGAGCTAGTATATCATTTATTTAAAGTTATATACGATCTATTATACTTTCAATCAAATAATAACTTAATTAAAATTAATATGATATATTCATAAAGTTTAAATAAACTTGTGAAACTTATATATTTTCGGCACATTTTGTACAAATCTAAATTTTGATAGTTTATAACTGAATCAAATTGCATATATATTCCATATATTAAATTAATAAAAATAATTGCTGAAAATTGAAAATCCTGTTGGTGTGGAATTTTTTTAACTGTTCCCGCTCCTTTTAAAATACTGACTTCTTTGCTTTAGTATATGTATAGATATTAAGTAGATATATAATATTATTTTAAAATCAAATTTGAAAAAATGTAAAGAAACATAAAATTTGTTATTTTAATGCATTAAAATTCTAAATTTATTGAAATATAAAGTTGTACAATAAAATGAAAGATAAAAAAATTAGAATATTGTAAAAGTTTTAAGATAAAATAAAATAATTGATTATTTTAGAAGTCAAGTTATATTTTAAAATGAAATAAAAATGAGGAAAAAATTAGGACATCATAATATAGCTAAAAATAAAATAAACTAAATGTGAAATATTAAGATGTAAGATTACTCTTACAAAAATATTAGTGTGTCACACTATATTATAAAATAAGATAAAATTTGAATAATTATTAAATTGTCACATTACAAAATTGAAATAAAACTAGAAAAATATTAATGCATCACTCCAATATTATTTTTCTATAGATAAATTATTAAATTTAATATTACAATATAAATAATTAAAGTTCCACGTATTCCATGAGTACTGTTGGGACCAGACCCACGGGCCCAGGCCCAATGGATAAGTCGGCCCATACAAACACGTCCAGCCCGAAAGACTAGCCCACCGAAACCAACAAGACGCTGAAATCTGCACAAGTCAAGGCCTCGCCATCGAGGACAAGAGCGCCTCGATATCGAGGAGCCCAGCAGGTCGACATAGAGGCAGTCCAGGAAGAGGAACCCTAGCTTGCTGGCGGCGCCCGAACGTTGGAGCCCTAACCACCTCCGAAAATCTCGCAACCGCCCCGATATTCGCGGCGAGCCGTTGCTGCTCGACGCCTAGGGTTAGCTGCTGCCTCCCAACCCCTATCCTGTCTATAAATAGGGGCTGGGGGCTCATTTTTCCGGACGGATAGATAGATAGCAAAATCAAGCTGTAACTCTGTCGAATTTTCTACGGATTATGTCTCTCCTCCACGCCAATTAAAATTGCTTTATTTTGTTTGTCGTTTATTTACTGTCCGCCATTAATTCCCATTCATTTTCCTTATTTTTCGTTATTACTTGTGATGTTCTCATAAAGTCCAAAGGGCTCCATTCTCACTTGAAATCGAACCTCAACATTTGGTGCCCACCGTGGGGCCCTTGGGACTACTTTTCGTGTTCTCTTCGTTGATTCAATGGCAGGTAATAGCGAGAAAGCTAGGAACCAGGCGGAGAAAGCGGCCGGGGCTTGCCCACCGAGCTCCTCGGCACCGAAGGACCTCGTACCTATCAACGAGCTGGTCCGTCAGACGCTCCAAGCAGGTGGCACCCAGTCCGTGCCTCCGGATATGCTGAACACCATCCTGGCGCGGTTGGCCGAAGAGGCTGAAGAGAACCGGCGCCGCGCGAAAGAGATGGACACTAGAATCGTGGAGCTGCATGCCACTAATCACACCCTCCGCAAGGATAATGAGCAGCTCCGCAAGGAGAGTGCGCACAAAAAGCAGCCCTACGTCGAGGAGCCCCTTACTAGTGAGAAGCCGCCAGATCCCCGCAAGAACTTGGCTCATGATCTAGAGGAGGCAGTCGACCTGGACACGTCTGCTACGTCCGATCTCGGGCGTAGACCCACAGGAGCGACGACCTACCATCCTACTGAGCACCTCGCTACCGAGCAGCTACGAGGCGAGTATGAAAAGCGTCTTGAAGCGCGAATGGCTGGGCTGGAGAAGCTCATCTGCCGCATCCCAGAGATCATTCCCCCAGAGACGCTAATACCTCGAGATAGCTATGCCGACTCACCTTTTACGCCTGACATCACCAATACGGATGTCCCGGCGAGGTTTGTGCCGCCTTCGTTCCAGTTGTACGATGGGACAACTGATCCGGAGGACCACATAGCCCTCTACAAGCAGAAGATGCTGACCACCTCAATCCCGGGCAACCTCTGCGAGGCGTGCATGTGTAAGAGCTTCGGAGCGAGTCTAATTGAACCAGCCCTCCAGTGGTTCGTCTACCTACCGAGGAGTTCTTTCTCGACGTTCTCAGAGCTCCACATGGCCTTCCGAAAGCAGTATTCTAATTGTCGACGTGTGGCCAAACACCCTGATGCGCTTAACAACATACGCATTAAGAAGGGAGAGTCTCTGAGGTCCTACGTGGGGCGCTTCAACCAGGAGCTCGCCTCTATACCGAACTGCCCTCTTCTCACTGCAATTTTCGCCTTTAAGAATGGCCTAGACGTGTCCTCTAAGCTCTACCGTGACCTGACCAGCCACCCTTGCTACGACATGGACTCGGTCCTCTCACAAGCCTGGACCGAGATTAATTGGGAAGAGGACGAGCCGAACCACATCGTGCGTCTGAACGAGCAGAAGGCTTACGAGCTCGCTAGTCAGCATCGAGATCCTCGATATAGAGGAGGCTCCTCTACGTCGAGGTACGTGGATCGGAAGGACTTCCGTGATGAGCGTCGCTCCCGATGAGATCATCCTTATAGTCGCACGCCGCGCGGAGGGGAGGTACCCTACAACCTCTGCATCGACCAGAACTACCTGGTCAATAATGTGCTCAAGGGGCTCGGTGGCGCTGTAAAGTGGCCAGCCAAGATGAAATCCGACCCAAAGATGCGGGATATGAAGAAGTTTTGTGGTTTCCACAATGACCATGGCCACAAAACTGAGGAGTGCCTGGCCCTACGTCTAGAGGTGCTCGAGCTCTTAAAAAATGGCTTCTTGACCGAGTACCTGACGAACAAGGGAAAGAACACATGGACGAGGGGCAGGCAGGCCAACCCTACTGGAAATGCAGAGTGTAACGCCCCCATCTGACCTTCCCAATATGGGGCCACGTTACATTGATGTTTCAGGTTTTCGAAGTGCAATTCAAATAAACAATAAGAGAAAGACTTCACATTAAATCATAAAATAGTTAACAGTTACGGAATCCTTCGAGTCTTTAAACATAAACAGAATCTCAGTCTTAAAAACATTAAAAAGGGAAGGGTTTTTCAGAGAGCGGTGCAGCTGTGTGTATAGCGTGATGGTGACATGTATATGAAGATACATGTCACAGGATCTGTAAATTTTCAAAAAAACACACTTATTCTCCTTCTTCTGCTTACACCCGCTACCTCCATTCCTGCTGCTTAACCTGCACGATTTA